>JALLBJ010000081.1:0-168807 GCA_036940105.1 Skeletonema potamos
TCTACGGCGCTTGTCTCGATTGAGATGGGCAATATCACTCAAACCCACACTGCTATCAGACGCAAAATGTGTTCCAAGGTCACGTTTTTCGAGAGGAGTTCCTTTATTGCAGATTCCAGATAATAGGAATTCTTTGATGAGTCCCGAGACCCTAATAGTGAGTTCACGTTTTTGAGAGGTCCGTGTATCTGCGTAGGAGTTAAAAAGTAAACGTAGGAATAGTATCAAGATATTGGGTTAAAAGTTATTTGAATTTTTTTAGTACAGTTTTTGTACTCATCACCATGACGTGGCCAGACTCTGCCAGAGCAGTCGATAGCCAACCCAACAGCAACAGTCCCTGCCCAGCAAAGCCAGCCAACCAACCAGAAACCAACCGCAATTGATATATGGTAGACAGTAGATCCCTCTCTCTCTAGTGAGATTGGTGATTTGCGTGCGTTGAAGATAATGCACCAGGTAATAATTGTTTTTCCCATCACAATATCCGTCTCCATCGAATTCCCGTATATCCTGCTAGTTCAAACTATACGAAGTCTTCAGTAGCTCAACATACCTACCAAAACAATGACTGACAAAACAGGCCCAGAGAACGACCTACCAAAGCCTCCAGAGGAGAGGAACGGCGAAGAAGAAGCAGCTGATGATGACTCGCATGGGCCCAAATATCAAGCTGATCAAAAGGTACTTTGCATCGATACACACAACGCCACCAGCGACGACGTCTCTGCACCTCTGTATGAAGCAGTTATTCGTAAATCAGAATTGAAGCGTATCGACCCTACAACCAGAAAAATATTGCCCGACAGAAAGAGAGGTAGAGGCAGAGGTCGCGTTGGGGCTTCTACACTCGATCCAAATAACGAGCTGGACAATGCATTATTGCAAGAATGGTGTCATCACGTTCACTTCAATGGGTGGAACTCTCGATGGGATCGATGGGTAACTGAACGCGATATATTCGGTGACACGGCTGAAAATCGCAAGAGGGTATCAGGAAATAGTGGCAAGGTTGCTAGATCATTGACAAAACCAAACGAAGATGCAAAAGATAAAAAAAGAAAAAGGGGAACAGCAGCAGCAACGAATTCTAGTGCAGAGAGCTCTTCTTCTCCACTGCATTTTAATTTGCAATTAATACAAAGAGCATGTGAACTACCATTCACACTGAAAACTGTACTATTGGATGACAGAGACAAAGTTACTATCAAAGTTTATCCGCCTCCGATTCTGTTTTCTAATGCAGATGGTGGTTCAAAAAAACGACAACAAAGAAAGCATGAAAAGGCCATTACAATGTTACACATCATTCCCGCACCAACTTCCATTGTGGACCTCTTGGGGCAATACATTCAAACGAAGAAACAAGAAGATTTAGAAACATTTGCAAAGAACCATCGAAGCCGGCGTGATGAATCGTGTAATAGTTCTAGTGATGGAGGAGACGGAGAGGAGAGTAATCTGGATGTTATTCTTACGAAAGAAGATCTCAAGAAGAAGAAGAAGAAGAAGAGGAAGGAATTCGCGTTGTCTATTTTGGCATTGTTGGATGCTTCTCTTCCTTTGTATTTGCTATATGCAGAGGAGCGAGATCAGTTCACAGATTTGATGGCCCAATTTGCCAAGGAAGAAGACAAAACAAATGATCAGACACCGAAACGACAACCGAGTCACCTTTATCCAGCCGAGTACTTGCTCCGGTTGTTTATGAAAATACCATACCTATTATCAGAATTCGATGTGAAGAAAAACAATCCATTTTCCGTTCTGCTGTCTAATGAGAAATCACAAGACTTTGCAATATTCTTGTCAGAACTGATAATATTCTTGCAGACGCGTGTAGATGAGTGCTTTCAAGGTAATTACCAAGTTGTAAGAGTGGGCGATTGACGATATAAATTAGTATGAAACATTTAACTTAGGATTGATACAGATCTTTGAGCACTTTCATTGTGCACTCTACTGCATTAAAGTTTTGCGGAGTCCACAAAGACCCCTGTTTCGATTTAGGTACGAGGCAGGATCCAAGGTTGCATCCTGTGTTGTTGGGGTTGCTACTTTTCCTTTTGTACTTGACAAACAAGAGTCCAGGCGAGACATTATTGATTTGATACTTTTCTAAGTGATTCAACCACAAAGATATAATACCCTTGTCGTCGGTCAAAGCCCTGCGCTGAGCATAAACTTGGCTGGTCAGAGGATTTTCATTCGTGAACAATACACCACTTGCTAGGACGTCATGATAAGGTCCCCACCACTGTTCCATTTTGGTAAGTAGCAAGCATTTCTGTTCATCTAAATCACTTAGCGGTGGACTCATAAATTCAGACACGATGCCCAACAAGCCCCCATCACTCCTCAAGAGGCGTGGTGCCATTTGGATGATTGCACACAAGCAATCTTCGCCAGTGACTCCACCCGATGAAAATAAGCCATAGCTTTGAGAGTTGTGTTGTATGAAATTTGGTTCGCGTAGGGAAAGAGCGGCATCATCTGAAACTATGTTGGGAGTTGGAATAAACGGTGGATTGGCAAGAAGAATGTCGAACCTTCTTTCTCCTTCGTTTCCTCTTACAAGCGCCTCTATTGATGACATTGCATCTTGGGCAAGTATATCACTTTGCATTGTTGTTACGTTCATTGTGTTTAATCGAGCATTGAACTCTGTAAACCTCAAAGCGCGCTGGTTGACATCAACAGCTACCGCTTGAACATCTACCGCAACCATGTCATGACCGGATGCACGCAGTACGTCTAACATTCCAAGTGTAGCTAGAGCTTGCACACCTGATCCACAGCACACATCTAAAATTCGAAAGATTGGTCTGTCTAAATCGACACTATTGATATATCCCACGAAACTTGCGTGCAAATGTTGCACTAATGCCAATGAGTCTGGGCCTATGTACATGACTGCTCCTTCGTCAGGGCTGTCTGGTCCTCCTGTTGTTGGGATTGTTGTCATGGAAAGCACATTTGGATGCAAGTCTGTCATAAAGATCATGTCTTTGACAATGTAATGTTCCAACAGGTTCTTAGCACCGGGCAGCTGTGGTAGCTGCAAAGGAAACAGATGAACCACAGGAACAACCCACTCTCCATCTTTGTTTGTTTCACCATCCGATGATAGGTAGATTAGTCCCAATCTTAGAAGTAGGTTCAACGTGTCTTCTCCTCCGACAACTGTTTGAATAAATAGTGGCAGCGGAACACAACTCGAAAGTAAGAATAATGTCGTTAAAACCTGAAGAGAGGGCATCCATTCTATTGTTGAATTGACATCGATTAGCGGCCTCAAGTCTATACTTTGTCCAGAAGAAATAGGTCGCACATATGTTGGACCAAATGGGTACTGGTACTTTTCAACCGATTGATCATCCTTTTGATTTTGTACGTCATCGGTTCCTTCATTTATTGTCAGATTGAAGATGTTCTTCTTTATTGTAGAGTGATGATACTTTGTGTGATGGAGAAAATAATGCAATTTTTGAATGTCATTTTCCCAAGCGTCCTTGTCAGTATATGATCTCCCGACTTGTTGGAGGAATGGCGCTGCATCATCTATCCTTGATGCAACACTAGTGTCAAGAGGATTTGACGCACCGCTGTTTCTGTTTGCAAACACTTGTGTCGATGTTGTCCGGGTTGTGTGCCTCAATGTTTTCACATGGAACGAATGCACCACAGTTAAAAACGTGTAGGACAAGAAGAAGATGATCAGCGCCCAGTGGAAGAGATTCATATCAAGGCTACTCATTGTAATACTAGGTCAAGAACACAGGCAGTGGAGGAAGTAGCTATTAAAGAAGCAGAGTAGAACGCTCTCGAGAAGCTCTCGAGAGACCGCCGCTGCTTGTGGGAACAATTTTGGGAGAATCTGGAAGTCACCGGATGAGGTGAGACCTCTAGTGGATTTGTGTCACGTCCGATTATGGCTCTTGATGTGATCTCTAAAGGCCTTGAACATAAACATAGCGTCACATTTGGTGTCATACATGGTGTCACGTCGGCGACCTGATTATGGAGGGATGGTTCTCGGGGCGGCAGGAATGCTTCCCCTCTTTCCCCCCTTTTCGCCCCCTAATTTCCCCCATCCCTCTCGTTTTAAGCAGTCACACAGCATGATGTGTCCATCATAAAAGCAATAATCTTTGATTGTTCTTAATGATAGTCCTCGTTTCTCATTGCCTTCCTTCACATCACTCGCAGAATGATCAAGCGGCAGGTGATGGCCACCCATCGACGCTACATGTCAGCAGTGTACGGATATGGCGCTCAATGGACTGGTGCACTCTCTCGTGGACGCAACAACTTGATTACTGATGAGGCACCTGAACTCAGCCCTGAAGAGATACAGCAACTTGGCGAATGTCAAAACATGATAAAACTAAAGGGTCTTGATGATGGTATGAAATGTGTCGCGGCTTCAGCAGGATGGGGACATACTGCGATGATTGCACAAGATACAGACAGTGATAACTCTGCTGCCATCCGACGAAAGCTCATGGTTTGTGGAAGACCGCATGACTTTCAAACATTGATGCGCTTACGAAGATTGCCACCTTTAGTTAGAAATTTTTGTTTACAATACAGTCTCCCATTGGAAGGAGAAGATAGCGATGATCAATTATCAAAAGATCCATCCATATTACAAAGAATTGCATCATTCTTGGCTGGGGAAAATGAAGTGACTTTTAATGAACATGAGTATCGGCGGTATAGTAATATACCAGAAATGTTGGAAATCAAGCTACCGTCGGAACCAGCAGTCGAAGGTGATCGTATCGACAATTATGTGTATGAGCTGCATGGGCGAAAGAGCACAGAAAAAAACAGCTCAACGCATCAACCAATGCATACACACTTCCAGAACACATTGGCAGCATCTGCTGGAACGACAGCAGTTATTTCGAAAAAAGGAACTTTATACATGTTTGGTTTGAACCATCGAGGTCAATGTGGCAGCGGAACCTTCTCTCCAAACGTCTGGGATCCAAGTCCCATCCGCGGCTTGGCTTCCAAACGCTTCATATTAGATCATGGCACGGGTATCGGAGAGAATTTGTTCAAAGACTTCGATGAACAGGAAAACCCTATTGTTAGTGTGGCGCTGGGACTGCAACATGGGATAGCGCTAGACTGCGAAGGGCAGGCATTTTGTTGGGGGAAAGGTGAGAGGGGGCAACTTGGCCAGGGAAGAAAATTAGCTGATAATACACAAGGAGAAGAAGATGAACCGAATGAGAATCGCACGTTTGAGCATGCAATGCATGTTGCTAACTTTTATGATCCTTATGCAACAACATCCACAAAAGAAGACATCTACGCCCCACTTCTGTCTCCGAGTGATTCCAAAATACGCTTAATATCTGCTGGGATGAACTTTAGTGTGGCGGTGACCACTTCTAACCTTCCATACATCTGGGGAAAGAATGTAGCTCCGAACCCATCATTTTCAGCATCCGATTTCAATTTGCGTTCCAAGCCTGTTGAAGATTCGACATACCCTCGGTATATACCAGGATTTCCGACCAATCTACCGATACTGAAAGTTGCCTGTGGTACTCATCACGCAGCAATGCTATTGGAGGACGGATCCATTTGGGCAGTTGGCGTTGCGACAGATTCACCAGTGCCAATGTGGGATGAAGCAGTAGAGATTTTGTCTCCTGGTATTGTGGACACGTCTGAAATCATTAGCTTCCAAGCAGGATTCGATCGTACTGTGATTGTTTCTGGTATTGAGGGCGGTAGGAGACAAGTCATCGAAATTCAACTCTGGAGTCGTGAAGAGTTGAGGTTATTTGGTGCAGTTCGTCCGTCATATCTGGATTGGCTTGGACAAGAAGATGGATCGCAACAGGTCCGCTCTGTCCATCGTGGTTGGATGCACACTGTTGTTGTGACGGAGTCCTAAGTAATGACACTACACACCCCCGTCCTCTCTGCCGAGTCTGATTGTTCCTTCGTCTTTGTTGTCACAACCACAAGACTCATCCGCAAGACGCTGTTCGTATCTGCCCTTTGTTTCGTTTACAATTGCAACTTCGCACAACATTACTGGCACTTCTACCAAAACACCACAGACTGTGACAAGAACAGCTCCAGAATCTGGCCCATACACTGACAAGGCCAAGGCCACTGCTAACTCAAAAAAATTAGATGAGCCTATGAAGGCGGCTGGTCCAGCTACGTTGTGCTCTAAGCAAATAAAGTAGGCTATCGAATACGTCATGCAAAATACAATCGCCGTCTGAAGAATCAAAGGAACAATTATCAAAAAGACGTTCACAAAGTTTCCTATCAAAACCTGAGCCTGTGACATGAATATGAACACGACAAGGATTATGAGCGCAGAAGCCGAAGCGGTGCTCAGCGCACGCTTGATTCTCTCTAGATATTCCTCGCCGTGTTCCCCTCCCTGGTGAAATATCCAAGCATACGTTGCAATCCCAAAGAAGAAAGGTACCACTACAAACAAAACAACAGAGAGGAAAACGGTTCCCCACGGAAGTGAAATGTTCGATACATGTAATAGGAGTTGAACTGTTGGAACGTAGAGAAACAAAAGAATCAAATCATTCAACACCACTTGAACAAGTGTGTAGCTTGCATCACCACCTCCCAAGGTGGACCACACAAAAACCATTGCGGTACAGGGAGATCCTCCGAGTATGACTGCGCCAGCGATGTATTGTTTCTGCGTCTCCAGGTCAAGAATACTGGCATAAATGACTTCAAAGAATAGCACCGCGAGACCGTACATTAGAAATGGCTGCACGGCCCAATTGATTGTGGTTGTCAGCATCAGACCCTTTGGGTGTTTGTGAATTTGACGTATGTTATGCCAACGAACACCTCTGTGGAGAGGTAAAGAGACAAATACGAATGGAGTGAGTAACATGTGCACACCTTGCAGCGGTACAACGTATGAGAGGACGTACGGCCGCCCAGCTAACACTAGAAGCGACAACACCGATAGAAGTACACTTACAGCATCATTGGATAAATCATGATCCAAACGAGGATAATTCCGGGCAACCAAATGTGTAAGACGGTTGCTTGTTGTAGTTGCTTCGGGATAGATGGCACTAGTGCACCAATAGTCGTTCCAATAGCCATTGCCAGCAATATCCAAAGAGTCAACCATCTGGCAAAGCAGCCTAGTTTCGGCTGGCTCGGCTGAATAGGAGCTTCATCTTCATGTGCTGTAAGCGGGACCTCACTCGTTAACGAGAGAATACATGTGCTGATCATTTCATTTTCACTGTTACTCTTCATTGTTTTTTTGTTATGATGATGTCAACATAGCATGGTCTCCGGTAAAAAAATACCAGAACCCTGCTTCTCTGCCCGACTAACTTCCCTACAGGTGTTCATCACAAGAGAGTACACAACGCTTGCCTTCTCTAGATAGGCATATCATTGGTAAAAAAATGATACGTGGCCGTCCTTTAATAGCTGGAGCCCGTAACAAAGAAGGCAATAAGCATCGCATGCACTGGTCTTCCAACTACTTATCTAGGAGTAAAAAATCGATCACAAGTGAGAAAAGTGCGATCTGAAACAAGATTTTCTCTTTTTTCTGTTGCCCTACTCACTCAACTCATTAGATAATTTTTTTATTTTTTTTAAGATGATGGCGTCCAACACAGCAGCAGCGGCGGCGGCGGCGGCACCACCTGAGCTACCTGAAAACGCAGATGGACAAAATAATTCACCTAATCAGCATGTACCAAGTCTCGCTGGTTCGGTCTTGGAGTGTCCTGACGGATTCGGTGGCTCTCTATTGATCCGACTACAAAACATGTCATCAACTGCCAATCTTGGAGTACGCCTTGACCTCAAACAGATAGCCCTTCGCTGCCGCAACACTGAATTTAATCCCCGGCGATTCGCTGCGGTAATTATGCGTCTGCGTGAACCTCGAGCAACAGCTCTTATATTTTCATCTGGTCGGATGGTTGTCACCGGAACAAAAAGCACCCATAATTCTGCACTCGCCACACGGAAATTTGCGTACATTTTAGAAAGGGTGGGATTTCAACCGGCAGGCATGCTTGATTTCAAAGTACAGAATATAGTAGGGACGGTGGATGTTGGATTCCCGATCCGGTTGGAGGGGCTTGTATTTGCACATCCCACATTTTCATCCTATGAACCGGAACTGTTTCCGGGGTTAATTTATCGGCTGGTGCAACCCCGCGTCGTGCTGTTGATTTTTGTTAGTGGAAAAGTTGTTATAACTGGGGCAAAGACCGAGGCTCAATTGATAGAGGGACTTCGGAAAGTATATCCTCTTCTGGTAGAGTTTAGGAAGGAAAATGCATCTAGTTTACCCGGAGAATTGCCTACGATTGCTGCGGCCTGATAGAGTCCGACGTGTGGTGTGTCGTTTTTGTGCCACGCCAAGGACCGCTATATATTATGTGTCATTGATGTGGTTGCACGACTTTTGCTCAGTTGTAAGAGGCCATAAGCAAATTATTATTGTCAAGTTGTCAATCATATGTTCAGTAAATGGGCATTGGTGTACAATAGAGTGATGACGACGTCAACTCAGAGAGGGAGAGAGTGAAAGGTCAACTCAAAGCTGGGAATAACTATCCCTATATGATAAATTACTGCATATTACACAAATCTGTTGCCGGTGTAATATGTTAAACAAAAATCAAACTAATGTTATTTCCGATTTCCAATATCCATCAATTCATAACAACAAGCAGCCAAACAACCCATTTTGAAGGGTATTTGGAATTATTTTTCGTAACATATCACAGTAATATCTATTCTCTATCTCCCTAGTCGTTCTAAATATCTATTTGACATCAAACCCCTCCCCACGCAAACACTCCTTGTGCAACTCTATCAGCCTTTTACATTCTTCGTCATCTTCACCATTTGCCAACACACAGGCATCACGTGCTTGTTTTGTTTCAGGGCAGCAGCAGCAAATCTTTTTGCCTGATTTGATTCCCACTTTTTGTGAGCTATTACATTTCTTTTCGTCGTCAGAGGCCGGGGGTGGAGCGGGTGATGATGTTGAGTTTCCCATTTTTGGTGTGTGATGCGCGTTTGTGGCGTTTTTGATTTGATCAAACTTTGTACCGATACTAGATATGGTAGAGAGTAATAAATTTAGATGGTTTGCTCTGCTACTTATGCCAGAATTATGTGATATGAAAACAATGATTCAGGCAGAGAGATAGGAAATCGAAACAGCTAATATCGGGGATATGGTAGCTGGCTATGGTAGCGAGGATGATGGGTGGGCGGGGGCAATAGAACGTGGAAGCGCCAGATCTTTCTCGGTTTTACCATAGAATCTTCCGGCGAAAACATCATGTGCGCTGGCATAAATCATCAATAATAATAATCAAGCTTTTACTTCTTACCGTAATATTTTGCTTGCATAGAGTTGATAAAACAAATAATGGGGGCGTTGTCATCTTGAGCTTGATATTGTTGTTGTATTGTTGGGGCACTTTATACTCGCCGCTTAGACACTAAGTAGATATAATAATATTACAACTACCAGCAACAAATGGAATCAGCAGCTGAAGCAGTGAAGTTTAGTACTAGTGAAGACGACGGCAATACGTTGGACATGAACGAAACTCAAACAAAAGGAACACTCGAAGACGACATGAGCAAACCAGAAGCCCATCAAAAAGACGCAAGCGAGGCAAAGCCATCACCTGCTAAATATTACACGGACATCTACCATAGAGTTCCCGGAAAGGAACCCAAATATCCTATTCCCTGCCCAAGTGAGTACTTGAAGATTTGAACAATGGACTATTTTTCAATAATTTTACTCTTCTAATACTACTCTTTTAACACCCGCTCTTTCACAGACTGTAAGCGT
Organism: Skeletonema potamos; assembly: GCA_036940105.1. Taxonomy (NCBI): domain Eukaryota; phylum Bacillariophyta; class Thalassiosirophyceae; order Thalassiosirales; family Thalassiosiraceae; genus Skeletonema; species Skeletonema potamos. The sequence continues at coordinate 9,869 of JALLBJ010000081.1, forward strand.
GAACTTGCTGTCAGTAGGTTTTGCCACCATCTAGAAAAATGCATGGGACTCGGTGGACGTGGGGTGTCTTCATCTCATCATTCAAGTAGTAGTGGATCTCAAGCAAAGCGGAGAAAGAGTTCTATCTGATTTTCTATCAACAAATCAACCGTCAGTGCTGCTGGAACTCTCTTCCGTGATGTCTTGCATACAATTGTAGTCACCCCTTTTATTTACATTTTCGTCAATAGAATGACTCAAATCAGGGTTGTATTGTCCAAGCATTGCAGCTGCAACATCTTTACTGGCAATGGTTAATGCTTCCCTCAACGTTTCGACTTCTTCGTTGCATAACTTGGCAATATCTTCACTCAGAAGCGCCTTTTTCTTCCAGTCACTGGTTGATTCTGTTTGGAGTTTTAGTTTCTTCCTCAAAGCAAGTTGCTTTTGTTTCTCGATGGCAACGTAGGAGTTGAGCAGTCTCGCAAATCGCCAGACTCTCAGAAAGTTGAAAATTGCGAGTTGTTGTTGGTTCATCTCAAACGAAGCGCACTCTCTGCCCACGCGGGTAGCAATGAGCATAGTGTCTACTAAGCATCCCCAATGCGAAAAGAATCTCTCGCGAAAGAGGACTGCCTGAAGTAATAGTTCAAAAGTGAAGAAGACGGTAGTGAATAGAAAAACAACGTTCCAAATGGGACCAGGAGTTTCACCAGCAAGGAAACACTGAGCAATGATGTCAAGATAAATAAAGAAGATGGTGACAATTTGTGTTGTTGGCTCTTCCACAAAAATTGACATCGTTTGCCTACTAATGAGTCGAAGTCGCGTAGGGTGCGTGATTGATTTCTCAGCAGCCATCTCTCTACGAGCATTCTTTGTAGCAGCCTTCTCTTCGCGAAGAGCTGCCTCGAACTCCTCGAATGATACAGCTTGTCTCGTCATGACAACCTCTTTGTTGTGACACGGGTGGAGGCTCGAAACAAGAGAAGTGACAGTGAAATTTGGATCGAATTTTAATTTTTATTTATTGCGAGACTTTCCCTTAATCTTTCGTACACACACAATCTTCTATGCACAATGACAGATGATATTGATCGCCACGTACTAGAACAGTATGACATCTCGGAAAAGGTTGGGCAGGGAGCTTACGGAATTGTCTGGAAGGCAATCCACCGTCAAAATGGCAATGCTGTTGTAGCACTGAAGAAGTGCTACGATGCGTTCCGAAACGACACAGACTCGCAACGTACCTTTCGTGAAGTAGCGTACCTCAAAGCAATGACAGGTCATTCTAATATTGTCTCAATTCAAAGGGTGTTGCAGGCTTGCGGAGATCGAGATTTGTACATTGTATTCGAATTCATGCACACTGATTTGAGTCACGTAATCAAGGCAAAACTCTTGACGGACATACATGTCCGTTTCATCACTTATCAATTACTTTGTGCATTGAAGTACATTCATAGCGCCGGGCTAATCCATCGCGACATAAAGCCGAGCAATATACTGATAGACGATAGCTGCCATGCAAAACTCTGTGACTTTGGATTATGCAGGTCTATCGATGAGACGTTTGGCAATTTGGAATTGACTGACTACGTCATGACGAGGTGGTACCGTGCTCCAGAGATCTTGGCCGGCGGAAAAAGGTACACCAAGAGTGTCGACTTGTGGTCAGTGGGATGCATCATTGGTGAAATGATTCGTGGTCGTCCATTAATGGCTGGAGCCTGCACGATGAGTCAGCTTCAAAAGGTTTTCGAGGTGACTGGCAATCCGACCGACGAGATTGCTGCATCGTGGAAGTCTCCATTCGCTCAGACAATGCTCCTAAACGCCAGGGCAAAACGACGATTGCGGTTGAACGAGTTATGTCCCAATAATTTGCCACGAGATGCGAAGCATTTAATCAAGCGCTTCTTTCGACTTGATCCTAACGAACGGATTACGGCCGAAGCCGCATTGGAACATGAATATCTCGCTGATTTCCACAATCCAGACACGGAGCCGAGTTACCCCCATGGTCGCATCGATATTGGTATTAATGACAATACAAAGCTTTCGGCACATGAGTACAAGATGAAATTATACAGTATGATTGGCGAAGAAACAAGCTTCGATGAGCAAATGACTCGTGATTCAAGCGACACCAAACCTCGAAAGGTTACGTTGGATGGCAATGATGCAAAGGGAACATGATATTTTTGCATTGTATTGTGTATTTGCAAGCATAAACTAACGAAACGATATTAAACGTTGTCGTTCTCTACACGTTTGCCAACGTCGCTCTATTCCTTTTCACTCCTCAGTCTCGTTTATAACCAACACACAGGCGACTCTTCTATCTTCACCATTCAAAATGTTGAAGGTTCCTATGCAATTCATAATATCCATTTGCTCGACAACCACATCTTTCTTTCTAAATTCTGACTTAATTTTGTTCATTTCACTTGGTGGCACGGGTCTCGCACACCCAATAAATAAATATTCAACTGATGGTTTGTATAGTTTTACCACCGACAAACTCTCTAATGTAACTTGTTCTGGCGTTTTGATATTCATCAAGAAACATGCATCCGAAAAAGCGACTATCGAACCATTCATGTGGACAACTTTGTCTTCCTCTGGTGAGCCATCATCATCTTCTGGCTGATTTCCCACCTGCACATATCCCTTCACATCCACTCCAGATGGTGCATAAGACTCTAAAATAATTTTGCGACGAGGTCCATGTGCCAATGAGTCAGCGAGTAGGTCTGTACCGCGTGTGATTTCACTGCTGCTCATGTGTCGTTTGATATTGTTGTTGTTGGTGGTGATGTGTACATGATGAATATTTTGTTGATTGATCAAGCATGATTGTTGCATTCGAATTACAGATCTATACGACGGCGGGTGAAGATAGAAATATTGTGAATCGAATATTGTTGACGGTTGTGTCTTTTGCAATGGTTGATGATGGGCAACAATCGCTGCAGATCTTGAAGACATTTGTCTACCTCCCAACGCGCATCGCCTGCTACCCAAGCTCATGCAGCTTTTTATCCTCCTGGTGATATTGTGCGTCATCTGGGAGGGTTGTTTGATTCGAACCTTAGTAGACCTTAATGCTCTTGGCTAGCTTAAGAAAGACAACCAGAGGTGAAACAAAATACTTCAGTGCATACGAGAGGAGAGGAGGATCGAAAGAGATTGGTATAGTCTGCCTTCGTAGCAATTGTGTGTGGGAATTAGTATCCTTGTGTTGGCCACGCAAGGGCATTTTTTTCAGCACAAGCCAGCAGACGGAGTGCCCTCCCTTTGCCAGCCCTTAGCCGTTGTGAACCCCAACGCCTATCATTATTCTCTGCACAATAGTAGACCACTCTTTATTATTTGACATTCAACCACCAGAAACCATGTCTCCCCAAGCGCTACTATTAATCACCTTGGCCATCGCATCATACTCGGCTTCGGCCTTTGTGTCTATTTCTCCATATGCCAGGACAACAATCATCACCACACAGTTGAAAATGGCAGAGGAAGTGAAGGCTGCCCCAATTGTAACCGGAGAGCAACTTGAAGCCATGCTACAAGAGTGGGATTCACCCCTAGTTGTGGATGCCTACGCAACATGGTGTGGTCCATGTCTTCTAATGTCTCCCGAGTTTGAAGCCGCGGCCAAAGATCTGGAGGGAAAAGTACGATTTGTAAAATTGGACACGGATTTAGAGCCACAAATGGCTGGTCGGCTTGGAATTATGGGGCTGCCAACTCTCTTATTCCTGGACAAAAACGATGACACGGAAGCTGTGGAACAGGGGAAAGCACCAATGGCCGTTTTGAAGGAAAGGATTGAGGGTGCGTTGAGGAAAGACAGCATCGTTGATCTTTGCAACTATCACTTTTTTGGGGGTCCGATGCCAACACAGCTTCGATAAGAAAACAATTAGCAACATGTATTAGTTTCAATAATAGAGAAATTCGCCTTGATGCTTATAGAGAACGAGTTTCCACGTAACCTTTTAGATACCTATTTGACTTGCCATATCATTTGACATATCTTCAGATAGGTTGGAATACTTGCTGTCGGCAGAGCTAAGCAGATAAGCGACTGCGTTGGTCAAAACCTCTGTACTATATTTTCCTTTGTGCTTACCTGCGTTGATGTTTATGCAAGTGAACTCGATCTGGAATGAACATTCAGATGCGCGAGGGGAAAGGAATGCACAGGTAGTGACAGACAACCTCTAAGTCGCTCTAATTGAATACACTTAATTTATTGCGAAAATCATACATCTTGAGTGTCGTGTTCCTGGAATAATACTCCAGGAATCTTATGTGTTTTCCAAAAGATGTAGAGCTAATCTCTATACGATCTTGGCTAGAGTAGGTGTGCCAACTCAGCAACTTAACGAAGCCATGTGTGTGCGCGGAGGAGTATTGGATGACGGGTCTTGGTATTGGTTCTGTTTGGGATGTCTACGAAGTTAGAAGATAATTAACGGACGTAGATGGTACCAGCGGGTGTCCTGGCCTTCCAGTCATAGTCGCCAGAGTATCCCTGTCCAGATGATAAGTCAACTTTAATAACGGAAATATCATTGGCTGTCTTGTAGGCTGAGTATGCCTTCTTAAGGGCAGCAGCATCCTTGGCACGGATGGCAGCGAAAATTTCATTGGTTCCCTTAACAGCAGCGGCCTTCTTGGCCTTATCACTGATTCCACCACTGTTGTACAGAATGAAAGCATTCTTCTCGGCGGCAACGGCTCCGAAGTCTCCGGCGTTAACGGCAGACTCCAAAGCAGCAATACGCTGTCCATAGATACCTCTGGCACGTTGCTCAGTAACAGCAGAGCGGGCACCATCGGCAAGAGCCAATTGGGGAAGACCGGCGAGGACGGCGGCTCCAGTGGCGATTTGAGTGGCGGCCGCACGACGGTCCATGTTGAGGGAGGTGGAGGCACGCTCAACAGAGGCGGGGGCGAAAGCGGAAGCCGAGGCGGCGAAGGCAAGAGCGATGGCGGCAGAGAACTTCATGGTTGCTAAAGTGATTTGAGTTGATAATAGAGCGATTATGGGCGGATCTTCATGGATGTCAAAAGCTTGGGCTCTGCAGTGACGTACTGGGCAAAAACAGACTTCGGGAAGATTTTCCTCAACTTGCTCATGTATCAAAGCCCACGCCCACGCAATCTGATGGGAGTCCTTTTCAGAAGAGACGCCGATCTTTGAAAAAGTCAAAAATCATCTGCGCGATCTTCCGCCATGGATGGACTCATCACTCAGCGGAGTATCTACATGCCGAGTAGATAATAGACATGGCAGGCAGAACGACGAAATCTTTGTCGTCGATAGGTACTATCATAAACAACACAAATAATGAGTGATCAAAGATTCGCAGGAAAGACAGTTGTCATAACGGGGGCCGGCGGAAATTTCGGAAGAGCGGGATGCATTCATTTTGCAAAACTAGGTGCAAAAATTGCAGCGATGGACAACAATGATTCCGCACTATTGGAAACGGCGGAGGAAGTAAATGCTGCTGTTGAAGGTATTCATCAAGCAGTGATACAAACCTACAACTGTGATGTGACAGATCCCAACTCTGTGGAAGCAACAGTAGAAAAGATATCCAAAGATTTCGGAGATGTACACATGTTGTGGAACAATGCTGGCTATCAAGGCCAGATAAAGCCTACTCTTGAATACGACCCTGTTGATTTTGCAAGAGTTATGAATATCAATGTGACAGGAATGTTTGTTGTTCTGCAGAGTGTAGCGAAGAAGATGGCAGCACAAAAGAGAGATGGTGATAATACAGTCAGCCATCCATTTTCAATCGTCAATACTGCAAGTGTAGCAGCTTTGAGGGGCACTCCTGCAATGGTAGCGTACAGTTCAAGTAAAGCAGCAATACTTGCCATGACAGTGAGCAGTGCGAAGGATCTAGCTCCACATGGTATTCGAGTAAATGCCATTTCACCTGCTTTGATTGGACCTGGATTCATGTGGACTAGGCAAAACGAGCTTCATGCTGCAAGTGGAAGCCCATACTTCTCATCAGACCCAGAGCAAGTAGCACAAGCGAAGATAGGAGGCGTCCCCATGAAACGTCTTGGGAGCATTGATGAGGTGATAAAGTCAGTTGCCTACTTGCTGAGCGATGATTCTAGTTATACTACTGGTATTAATTTGGTGGTCGATGGTGGTCTGAGTGCAGGTTTGAAGGCTTGATTCAGCTCTAATATCCACATCATATGTGTCTTTTAGTGCACTGATACATGCATTGTATGTGGTAATTTTAATATTTTGCAATTACCTCTTTACTACTCGCTCGGTCTGATCCGTCTTCATTTAGCCCCAAACCCCCTTCACACTGCCAATTCCCATCAATATCTTGTAAACATTCAGCCTGAGCACATTCGTCATCGTTACATTCCATAACTGTTACTCTCGAAGCTTCAATCCAGTTTGATCCCGAGTCTGCGGAGTAGCGGTTGCGTACATTCAGAAATGTCTGTTTGACAAAGTTGTTGTGTTCAATGATCAGAGGCAATCTGGGATGTTCATTTCTGACATATGTTCTTTCCCTTCCTACAGTGTTGGCCTTTTCAATTAGCTTGTCAAGCTCTTCAATGAACATGTCGATATGTTGCAATAGAGTGCTGCTTGTTGCTTCATAATGTCTTTCATGAAGCATATTCTTTGTTTCGGAGTCGCCCTGCCGATGAGCATACATAAGAGCTCGCTGATCTTCAACATCTCCCATCAAACCCAGATTCGAGTAAAGGATTACATCCCAAACTTCTTCCGCAACTTCGCCAGTGCTGTAAAAAAGCATGCGATCGTAAGAGTAACCCAGCTCAACCATATCCTCATTCACATTCTCGGGCATGATTTTACAGAATGATGCCGGACAAGTTTTATCTAAAAACCCATACCGTGTCAGCAAGAAGCTCGGATTCTTCGGATCAGCATAGCTAATGCGCAATGGAGATCCTGCTGGGACATCATAAGACGTATACGAATAGTAATTACCTTCCTCATCAAAAGAATAATCAATTTCGGTATATTCACTACCATGGTTCAAAAAATCGGCTGCAGGGATGATGCGCAAATCACCATCCTCCGTCTCAATACTTCTTGTATAAACGACTTGATATGCCCATCTGCATATATCTCTTGGATGATCTTTAATAATGTCGTTCAAAAATGGGACCATCTTGATAGACGATATGAGACAATTGACATTGGCACGTTCCTCTTCGGCTAGTTTTTTCATTAGTGGAGGCAAGCATAGTAAACAGAATGGACTCATCCCGGCTGCATTGGAATAAAAACGTGGTAGCGAGTCTAACCAATGGAACCATGAACTATCCCTCCCCTTTTCAACTTCCTTTAAAATCTTGAGCATCAAATAGAAATGTCGAATTTCTGATTCCGCACCCATACCACGAATCATATCCTCTGCCATTTTCATATTTTCGGCAAGAAGGAATTCCTCCACCATATTATCACTGTAGCGAAACTCCACCATTGCCTTATTACTTGACAATATGAGGTCTTCTGGGACGTAGATTACGGGACTTCCGTTTGGTAAGTCTTGTTTGGCCACAACGTACACATCTTTGTTGTTATCATTACTCTCTGGTGATAGAGTGACACCCTCTCCCCGTAGTACGCCATTTTGTTCTGCCCATATCATCATTTTGGTAACTTCTCGATTGGCATCTTCTGCAAGGTCTAGTGCCACTGGATCTATTGGTTCAGATGTTTCTTCGTCAGGGTAGACGATGGCGTAGGAGAGTGATGATGTTTCGAATCGATGATGGTTATGAGCAGTGATGGATGATCGACTACTGCTAAACGCCGAAACAACATGAGATGATGTGCTGCAGATACACAGCACGAAGAATAAGAACAAGAATAACATCCTATCCGTCGTCGTATTAGTAAGCGTCGTCGTCATGTTCACATTGTCTTGTGAGTCCTCAAGGGAGACCATTGGAGGAACATCATAAAGGCCGCAATGCGAGCTACTTTGTACCATTTACTTCTTGTGCGTGCGACGTCTTTGTGTCGGATGTATCGGATTTTCGTTTTTTCATTTCAAAAAAGCAATCGTTGTCTCTCTTCTCTCTCTTTCATTTCTCCACATAAATACACGGCATCTACAGGTATGTTATTTGGAGTAAGTAGATACATACATTGATTGCAATTTTTTATTCGCCACCATGATGTCATGTAATGCTCAATGGATGTAAGCAAGAGATGATACCATAATATAGAGATTGATACGGCGGCATCATTCCTCTAATCATCTTAGTAGCAATATCGTAGTATCGTTGTCTCCTCTTCTTTTTGCGAATTCAAAAAAGATGGCTGACTATCCTCCTCCGCCGCCGCCAGACTATGAGATCATCAACCCGCCAATGACATCACACTATTCGCAACAAAATGGTGATCACCACCAATATCGTCGCAATTCCAACAATCGGGAGAATATCGGATGGAATGATGACAACGTCTTGCCTGGCTATAATAGACCACACAGCAATAATCGGAGCGAGAAAAAATACAATCGCGATGATGACACCCACTGCCATTCGTACAATAGCAACAACAAGAATAATAATAACAGTGGACCTCCGTCGTATTCTCAAAGACGACATGACGACTACAATCATCATTATCGAGGAGGGAGCAATACAGTCAAGCGAGCAGTCAAGCGAAGAGTCAAACACGATCTGCCCGGTCCTGCGGGCAATTGGTTTCGTCAAACGAAGCAACAAAAATCTGCTGCCATTGCCGCTGCCGCCAATAGAAAGGGATCATCGTCATCGTCAACAGCAAGTTCAGGTGCAACGAAGGCTGAAGAAAGTGGAAATACAATAACAAACACAGATTATGATAACAAGCAACAAGCACTGAACAACAACGAGGATAGAAAACCAACAGGCGTCTCCTCATCACCACCATCGTCATCCAACAAGAACTATAATATCCAAACCAACAATCCAAAACAACAACAACAAGACGAACAACTCTTCCACGATCATTCCTCCGATCTTCATGAATGCAACGCATGGAATTTAATGTGTACAACTCTCAATCGTATTGTCCCTCCTGCTAATTTATTACTACACTATCAGTCTCATCATTATCATTCTCATCATTATCATCTACAACCAACTACCTATTATACCACCTACAAATCAATCTTACGAAAATCCATTCCTATCAATTACGCACTAATACATGAAATACACGAGGGGAAATATGATACTTGTCATTTAAATGACAAACACTTATATTCCACTGATTTACGTGTACCGTTATTAGTCGGATATGTGGCTAGTGTCCAATGTCATGCACATTCGGATTGGACGGTGTTGTTGGTGGATGAGTTGTATAGCGTTGTCAAGTATTGTAATGGTGGGAATAGTAGTAGTGGTAGTAGTAGTAGTAATTGTGGTAATGGGAATGGTGGTAGTAGTAGTAGTAGTAGTAGTAGTAGTAGTGGAAGGAATAGTAGTAGTAGTAGTCGTAGCAGCAGTAGCAGCAGTAGTAATAATGCAGGAAGAGGAATATTATGTTGGATTGAAGAACGGCTGGTAAAACAACATGCCAATTGGGTACGACCGGGTGTAGTTTGGATGATTGAGGGGGCCAAGTTGGCATTGTTTTCATCGTTAGACGACGACGACGACGACGACGACGAAATAGATTATCATGAAGATGTTGATGTTGATACTTACAATAACAACAACAACCATGGCAGTACTGCACCACCAGGTGTAGCAACAATGTCAACGACGACAATAGTAGACGTGTCTCCATCTACAGACAATTCACGAGGAGGAGGGTCGATTGATCGTATGATATTAGTTGGTGAATCTTCCATGGTATATGCTTGGACACCCGAGGAGGCATCGTCGACGTTTACCCATCAAGAGTTTTCGGACTTGATGGAACGGAGGTGTGATTTGGGTTTGCATGGAGATGAATTATTGCCCGATGACGATGACGAAGAGGATGGTGAGGATGAGGTAACTAAACTTGATGTCGACAGCACTTCTTCCAAATCTGATGCAAAGAAGAAGAAGAATGATCATGATGTCGATAAAGAAGATTTGATTGCAGAGAAGACAATTGCTCCAACAGTTGAGGTTATTGATCTTGATTTGTCCGACGAACAAGCAGCAGCAGAAGAGCAGGTTGTGGAAGCCTGTTCTGCTGTAAATGACAAAACACACACCAAATCTCACACTGAGGAGGCAAAGTACACTCCTCGAGTGGTAGCTGGTGAGCCAAAAGATGTTACACAGCCACCGGTCATCAAGAATGTACTGAATCCATATGCAAAGAAGGGCTTTAGTCAAGTAACACCGCACAGAGAGATTAAATCAAAATCACCGCACAAAGGGACGAGATCAAAATCACCGCAAATAGAAAATATCCCCAAGGTGGAGGAAGTGATAAATTCTTCTGTGCGAGTCCAGTCCAGAGAAACGAGATTGTCACCAGCCGATGCAAAGGTTTTAGATGATGTTACCTGTGAAAAGAAAGATTTTGGACAAGCGTCAGATGATACACAAAACGTACAGCGACAACCTGCCGATGAACCTGAGCAACATATACAACTCGACATTGACGACTCATTTGATGACATGTTAGATGAGGATTCTCTGGACGAAGCGACGACCCCCCGTAAAAAAGAAGGGGTTCATAAAAACGTATTGAATACAAACACCAGTGCAATCGGTGGCGATTCTTTCGATGACATGCTCGATGAGTATTCTCTCGATGTAGTTACGCCTCATCAAAGCAAGCTCAATTCAAAGATGGACACTCCTGGGGGCGACTCATTTGACGACTTGCTTGGTGAAGATTCCGATGATAACATAGCGGCAATGTTTCAGACTAAGAACCCACAAACACAACCTACATCAGGCAATCTGTTCTCTCCACCAAAAGGGATCGCAGTACTTGATAAAGATGATCTTGCAGATTTGGGCGACGAAGACGACGATGATTTTTGAATGCCACCTCGTCATAATAGCTACATAATTGAATTACCTGTTATGGTACCTATATTTGCTCCGTCACAAAAGGACCACATCCAACAGAGTAAATCGCTGAGCTTGTAACCATGCCTTGCCTCAGACACTCCACCTGTTTTTTTCGTTTGTTGAAATACTCACGGCGGACCCTTAATGCTTCCTTCTGCAAATGCATATCAGTTCCATTTGCATTCTTCACTATTCTAGCACTAAGAAAGCAGACACATTGTCTACAGAATGACCTCTTTCTGACATGATCTTCTGTACTGCTAGAGGCAGCAGCCGCAATCGACAAAGATGCGTCTCTAACACTCTTGACGGCGATTGCTTGCTGTTTGTCTTCTCCACTTCCGGACATATCATCTTGTTTGGCATCTTCGTCTACTTCATCATCCTCGATGGATTTAGCTCTGTCATCGGTTCGTTCTTCATCTGAATTACCTGATCCGTTCTCATTTCGTTCTAGACACCTTAAACAATGTTCCACGACAATCTCACCCATTACCATCACCAAGTCATTCACTACAGAACCGTCTAGTCCATCATCATCCAACGAAGATCCAATCCAAACTGGAACGAGTGGCGCGGGATGGCGCTGAATGACAGTTTCTATTTTGACATTGTTTCGTCCACTGCTCACACTAACCGACTTGACCAAAGAAATAGGTTGTTTCCTCATTACAGCGGATGATATCCTACCAGTAGTATTGGGTGTTGCCAATGTTGCTCCTCTTTTAGGAGTGACAAACTTTCGATGTAAACCTCCACCCAATGAAGATCTACTCTTGTTGCCAGCGTAGACAAACTTTTTCGGCTTGTTGTTATTCAGAAGGCCTCCCCGCAAGATTGGCTTCTTTATCATTGTTGAAGTCACAGTCTGAGTGCTTTCATTAGCTCCAGCAGGGGTAGTAATGGCCTTACCGTCAGCGTCAGATGTCAACGCTGGTTGCGTCGTTCGTACAATGGAAGTATTCTTATTTCTCAATATCGACATAGGACGCGGTTTGGTCACTGTGCGCGGTATAGATGAGTTAGTATTTGAGGGTTGCTGCTTTGGAAGTAGTGCCTGAGCTGGGAAACGACTCTTTTCTAATGGATCACCTATCAGGAGAAATGTCCCAGTGGAGTATAAATCGCCGTTTGAACCGTCTTTTTCATCACTAAAAGAAGTTGAGACACACAACAACGTCCCGGTGATTCGAACGCTTTGCAATTCTTTGAAATCATGTGCCGTAGTTGTGTTAGCTCCGAAAAGATATTTATATAGTTCATCCACTGTCAAAATCTCTGCTGGTTTGTAGGATACGTTCCGAGAGGGCAAACGATCAGCGACTGGCAATGAGAAGCTGATGCCTTTACGGTGAAACTGCGTTTCTTCCTTTGGCCGTGGTTGTATTACCGATGAGTCCTTTGTAACATTTTGTATCATTGCGTTGTTTGATTCCTTGCGTGAAAATTGAACCTGTCTGGAAGGAGGTGGAATGGCAACTGAAGGACCTGATGAGGCCGAAGCGGCAGTCAACACTTTTGCGTATGGATTTCTTACCACTGCTTTTGTTGTGGACTGCACTGTTTTGGCGTATGGGTTGAACACCAACTTGCGAGATGGAGTGGGTGCCGCGAAAGCAGCTTGAGTCGCAGCAGTGGATGTTGCAGTTGGTTTGCCTACACCGTCATTACTGATTTGATCTATGGAACGCTTCCTAGCATACGGGTTTGTCACTGTTGTTTGTTTTGCTTGCTGACTTTGCTGATATGCTGGTATCATTTTTGATGTAGCTGCTGATGTCGCTATAGTAGTGCTGGCAGTATCACAATCTCTCTCGTCATCGTCATCAAGCATCTTGGCAGCTCTTGCCATCTCCTCCTCGTTGACTGCGATTGCCTTGCCACTTCCTGCGCTTGTGAAGCCAAATCCAGACGACGATGGGCTGAACGGAGCTGCTATTGACGGAAGATGATCAGCTTGGTCATCATAATCATACTGATTATCTTTCTTGTGATTGCCAATCCCTGCGCTTGCATCTGACAAACGTTTTTCCGCTTGTGTATCATCATCATCTTCGGCAAACATCTTGTGAGCTTGGGCCGTCTCCACCTCGTTCACTGTGTTTGCCTTGCCACTTCCTCCGCTTGTAAATCCACACCCAAGTGAGTTGATTACACCTTCTGACAAACACTTCTCATCATGATATTCATTACTTTTCTCCGTATCATCAGCAAGCATCTTTGGAGCTTTGGCCATCTCCTCCTCATTCACGGTGACTGCTTTCCTACTTCCTGCGCTTGCAAAGCCAAACACAGCTGAGTTCGCCACAGCTGTTCTTATTGAGTGTTGTTGCTCATTTTTGTCATCGTAAGTATTATTATTTTTGTCATCCTTCTCGGCAAACATCTTGTCAGCTTTGGCCAACTCCTCCTCGCTCACTGTAATCGCCCTTCCACTTCCCACGCTTACAAAACCAAACCCAGACGATGATGCATTGAAGGTAGCATCCATCATAAAAAGCTGATCATCATAATCATCATCGTGTATGTATGTATCTGTGTTGTTGTCGTCATGTACACTCTGCTGCTGCTGCTTCGCGTCATTGTCACGTGAGCGTTGTGACTCTTCACATTCTTCAATAACTTCCATTGATAATGACACTGCTAAATTTTGCTCCTCGACGAGACGTTCCATGTCATCATCATCATAATCAGACTCATCATCATCATCGTCTTCCTCTCTATTTTGTTGTGTGTTATACAAGAATTCTACTTCTTCTTCGTTTATTCTTTGTTCCTGTGACATCAAAATATTATCATTATCACCATCGTTACTATCAAGACGTTGTTTTGAAGATTTTTGGTCATACTGTTGTTCTACAACATCCACAGGTGATGTTTTGTTACTCTCACATTCTTGTTGCTGCGTCAACAGCAATGATTGTTGTTGCGTCATTGAAAGATGCCCAAATTGTGGCCTATTTTCCTGGGTATTTGGATGTGATGATTTACCATACATTGAAGTATCATCATCGTCACTGTCGTCATCGTCGTCATTTCCATATTGCGTATGAGTTGGCGGCTGGGTGTCAAATAACAACAGCTGCTGCTGACTACTTTGACTTTTTGCAGCATCATCGTCATCATAATCGTTATATCTGCTAAATTGGGATTGCAGCACAGGGTCATTATTTGTGGGCTGAGTTGCCAGCATTGGCTGCCGTGAGCATTGACTTTCTGAAGGCATATAATACGACATCTGTGTGTTGCAATAGTTATCATCATGGACCGTTGGATGGAGCTGCGTCAATAGTGCTGGATCGTTTTTAGGAGAGGATGATTGATTCGAGAGCTGAGATGATTGAGAAAAATTTTCATCTTGCGGCGAGTGGGGGGGTCGCGATCCCGATATACCATCAATGACCGATTCCATTTTGGCATATAATGATACTGTTGTGAACAGCAATACGGATCGTCTAATAGGGGCGCTGTAAAGCGTCGATATTATGGTAGCGTGCCGCCCGATAAACTGCCATACTTATATGGCCACACCCTAAACCATGATGTTGTTGTTGCCCCTGCGCTCTCTCTCTCCACCAGAGTGAGTCGAGTCAAAACGGAAAAGCTACATAGGTATGTACATTGAAAGATACATAGGATTCTATGATTTAGGAGTATGGTATCTATGTTAGGAGTACGATGTCACGTGAACAGACGTCTCAGACGCGAAGCAGGGGGGCCTAACAAAAAATAACAAATCAAGCCAAGGAAACAAGTGCCTGGTATTCTTAAACCGTTAAGATAGAGGCTTAAGTTATAATTATATAATGCAAACAAATAGAGATGAATATTCTACAAGGTAGAGACACATATCGACAACACCAGCCTACAATAAGCTAGAGTCATAACTGCCTCTCTCAGGACTTTATATTCACCAATGAAACGAAAGACAATATCGATATGAAAACAAAAGGAAACAACAGTGAACTGCTCAGAGAGTGATGGTCGCTGTTTATTCCTTGGTATTCTTCTTAGTGGCCTGCAAAAGAGAGCGTGTTGAGGGAGTAGGTAGTTGGTGAGCAAAAATTCACTCAGCATTATTGAAGTCCGATACAAAAAGGCACTAATGAAACAACAACTCACCTTCTTCTTCGTGACAGTCTTCTTAACGGCAGTCTTCTTAACGGCAGTCTTCTTCTTTGTTGACTAAAGACACAAAGTTGAAGGAAAAGCGCAAGTTAAGATACAAACATGTCGCTTTACACAAGACACCTACTCAGTTCACTTATTACTCACCGTCTTCTTAACGGAAGCCTTCACCTTGGTTGCAGCCTTCTTCTTGGGTGCTGTCTTCTTCTTAGGAGCGGCCTTCACCTTGGGAGCAGTCTGGAAACAGTATTTTGATGTAATGTTCATGATAGCATGTTGAGTACACGTTACAGGGAAAACGAAAATGCTATCATGCCGTTACATCTGAATCCTCAATCACTCCTTACCTTTTTCTTAGGAGCAGCCTTCTTCTTGGGAGCGGCCTTCTTCTTAGCAGCAGTCTTGGAAGCGGCGCTGAGCTTATAAGACGCCTTCACCTTGACAAAGTCACCAGCAGCAACTCCATCCTTCAAGGCCTTCAAGAACATTCCGTTCATCCACTTCTTGTCTGCGGGCAAGTTGTCTTGCATGTGCTTCTTGATGGCGATGGAGGAAGAACCTGTGCGATCCTTGAGCTCAGTGATAGCGGCGATGATTCCTGTTTTGTATGACATGGTTGAAATAGTGTTGATATGATCTGCCGATGAGAAAAAGTAAGGAGGAGCAACCGTTGAGTGTTTGAAATGGGCGATAGAAGTTCGTTCATGCTGCACCATCGTAACGACAGTAAATAGCCAATAAACACGAACAGCGTTGGACAAAAACGAGGGTTTACAGTCAACGTATTCCGAGGGCGGGTTCGGCGAGACGCCGAGGAGGTGACATGAACCGTCGCCTCGGCCGCCGGCCGTCTGCTCTGCCCGTAAAGGCTGAATTTAGAGAAACCGCCGCGTTTCAAACAAAGCTACATCATCAGCATGAGATGTGGCGAGCGTGTTGACGTGGCTACTGTTCGGAGTTGAAAATAATGAGATCACCTGCGTTCTGCTCCAGTTTAGTCGAGCAGAAGCAAAGCAAAAAATAAGATGCGCCACAAAACAAGTGACACTCATCTATTGAATTCCGACGTTAGATGCCCTGTGGAGAGAAGGAGAACCCCATCCAGTTCCCGTTTCATTTCCCGTATGAGACTGTTGCCAGCATCGGCCGGAGTAAACGAAATGGGTCTCAAAGACTTGAAAATATAATCGATTCTGGTACAGCTCTATGATAGTTCTCGGGCGGCTCGAATGATTATAGAAGTATAACGATGATGAAGTAGTGCTCTAAACCAACTGCTACCTTTGCATTGTCACCAGAACCTCCAACCGGAACCGGAACTGCAACAAAAGTATGGATTTATTTTTGTCACCAGAACACGAATCGTCTTCATTAAAAATGTCAGTTTCCTCAATTGGCAGACCAAGATCTTTCAAAGCATTGAACGAACTTTCAGCAAGGTAGCATTGTTCACGTGGCGGGAGTGGATCTCGTTCGTCTGCAGCAAATGACCGTCGAATAGCTATGATGGTAGGTTTGTGACATCCAGTGAAGTACTATATTCGATGAATCGTTGGATCTTGCTCAATTCTTCATCGTCGTATTTCTGAAATACGATACCTTAGTATCATCGTCAGTTACAACCAAACGGCGAACCCCCCTTCCAAGTAATGTCATGAATCGATCCTTGGAATGAAGGAAATCTACCTCGCCAGGTTGATTCAAGATGATTTCCTCAATCACTGTTCTTTTGAGACAGACGCTTAACCCAAAGATATCTTCATCAAAAACATGAGAAAGATCTGCTCTAAGATATCTCCTTCAAAGTCAATTACAGAACCCAATGGGAAACTTTCGCATGCATTTCGACACACTTTACATCTATTATAGAGCGTGCTCTTGTTCTTTAAGGAAAACAGAGTCCTGCAATCCACACATCCTTCGATAGTGCCCCTGCGCGATATGCGCCACTAAACGTATCAATGAAAAGTTTCATCCTCCTTTTGTCATCTATATAAAAACGATTGGCACCGAGAAGGGGATAAGTTTGATAGGGCAGAAAGCGCCATCATGGGGAACCCCTCTGCTTTGGTGAGTAGTATAATATAGTTGTGGTGATGGAAGAAATTTCGCAAAATTTTGTCTGACCGCGTCTCTTTCAAATGTGGTACGTTGGCGACATAAGTACGTAGGTACAAACGTAAAAGATCGATTGTGGGCTGCTGCGACCTGCGACTGCACTTGAACGCAGTGATATTGACGCAGACCACATATCATGGCAATACAACAGCTAGTCCGTCTGGGCATCTGTAGCAGCGCATTCATACACCATTGCCAACCATCCTTCAGACAGCACCTCAATCTGCATCTTATACAGCGTAGTAGGTGCAACAGCAGAAGCTACATCAGCGGCGGTATAGATTTAGAAGCAATGCCCAGGGGTGTAAAGAAAGAAAATCTGCCAGTCAAGACTTGCGTCGTATGTGGTCGACCTTTTAACTGGAGGAAGAAATGGGAAAAGGTGTGGGAGTAAGTAGTAGACGTGTGCGAGATTTTTTTCGCAATTCTCGCTTGTGAAATGCAATATCTCATTCAAATTCCCACAGCGAAGTTACAACCTGTAGTAAGAGCTGCAATAGGAAAAGAAAAGAGAAAAATAATAGAACAACAGATGACATCAACATTGGTGGCAAAGAGTCTGATTCCGATGAAAAAGAACAATTATCAAATGACATTGACTTTTTGGAGTCTGATTTTGATGATAAAGAACAATTGCTGGACTCGATACGTGACGACATGCTAACTTTGAATATCGGAAATGTTGAAGATATTAAAATCAACGATGATGACGGAGATGATTCTTCCATGTCATCTGAATCAGAAACAATTACTGACGTCAAAGCCAAACGAAAGGCAGAGAAGAAACGCAAGAAAGCAGAACGGAGAGCTCAACGTGAAGGTAGAGGTGATCCTACAGCAGGTCAGAAGCAGTGCACGTTGTGCTCAAAATCAGTTAACCTTTTAATAAGATGTCAGCATGACAAGAGCTTAGATTGGGCGATGGTTTGTGGTAAATGCTGGATTGGCGTCAGCGGTGGGGTGGTTGATGGAGATGATGCGCATCCATACTATAGGTACGGAGGCTTGTGGAAAAATAGGCGTGCTCAGACCTAATACTACCTACTTAAGTATCATTTTAAGTATCATTTTATTCTTATGAAGATCTCCTTCCCGTTCTCGATAGAATAAAGACGCTACCTTTGTGTCCTCTCGTTATTCGTAGATCATTGTCGACAAAAATTGTTCTCAACCATCCCGACGGACCAATTATTCCCAACCCAAAGTCAAGATCAATAGGCGAATCTTGAATTGCAACTCTACAACGGTCAAACTTTACGTCAATTTTCCTGGCATCGTCTGCATTTGGAACAGCCTTGACATCCACGGTGATGAATCCCTTGCTGATACCATTCTTGCTGAATATAGGCGTTGGATTGTTCACTTCAACTGCTACAACGTTTCGCACCCTACCACGTTTCAAGTCGATTGCTTGTGTGCTTTTGATGGTATTCTCCGCTTGTCTTTCACTATTAAGTACACCAATCTCTTCCAAGTTGTCTTGAAGATACTGTGGAAAGATTGGATTACTTCTTCCCTGGATACTGTATGATTGGTTCTCCAAGGGATTTACCCATGACCGCAAATTGATGCGCTGTTGAGGTAAACTTGACAAGTCTTGTGCTGTCCAGAGCAGCTCCCAGTTGCCAGCCACAGCTTGAAGCACATCTTCTTCCGGAGTGGGAAAAGAATCTTCTAGACTTTTGACTGCTTGTAAAATCGAAGCGGTGAGCTCTTTGGGTGTCGATTGGTTCGGAGGAACTTTGGATAACAGATTCAATAGCTCTATTTTGTTACTTGTCGCAGGAGCTGCTTCTGTAGGTTTGGGTGTCGATTTAGTTGCAAAAAGGTCGTCGAGGAAAGAAAGTCTTATCCGTGTAGGTGTCCCGTTGCGTAGATGAGACGAAGGACAAGATGATGCGAACGCATCGGCCGAGGAGACGATGCTCAAGAGCACTCCCAGCGAGGCAAAGATCAGCGGAGACGGCATGCTAGGTGGTTGACTTGTAGAAACTGTGAAGGAAGAAGAATAAGCCAACACGATAACCACCGCAGGCAAAACCTGCAGCAAATACACTGAAATCAATAATCCGGGATAAGTTCGGGAAGGAGTTGTAACCAAAAAATCTTTCGCTTTCCCGCCACAATCAATCACGTCGGAATTTAATAGTCAGACAGACCATCAGCTGCCGCTTCCTTCTCTGTTCAACCATGGAATCCGCTCTAATTTTGTAGCGAAGATAATAATATTTATAGAGGCTGGCACCAGGATCACACTTCTTCCTGTCAGCAAATGGCTGCTTCATCACCCCCATCGGTTAGAATGCTGGGGAACATGGCAGCTGCGGTACACCCGCCGCCAATTCCGAATTCACATCTTTTGGACATTCCAATTATTTCTCAACGGCCAGCACAGCAGGACACGGTAGAACGAACGGTTTCCACCAGCAGCAACAACGAAGAGCAAAACATAGACATTACTGCAATGGAAAGCGACAATAGGGGGGCTCCATCCCGTTCTGCTAAACAGAATGGTCATCTGCCTATCATAAACAAGACGCGTGCTGCAGGTTCAAGCGACGAAGCAATTGGCGAAAACGAGCAAATAACCAGCCAAAATGATAATTTGCAACAATTAGAGATTAATGAAGAGAACAAAGATGGACTCATTGATCAAAACAATAATGACAGTGAAGGGGGAGTGGATGAAACTGCACAGCTACACTCCACAGATCAGTCACATGAAAATAATGCTACGCAAGCACAAGAAAATGAAGAAAACAATAATACTCCTGAAAGCTTTGAAGAAAAAATGGCACAAATCACTGCATCTGTAGCACCAAACAGTGACGTTGTTCTTAGTTTGAACAATCAATATTACAAATCAGTCATGTGGCTGCACTATAAAGAATTGGGGCGAAATCGAGATAGCGAAAGAGAAGCAGAAAGTGCCGACCAAGTATTCCAGTTATTCAAACAACATATGGGCACTGGCATGTTCTACAAGTTATCACCTTTTGGAGAGAAAATACACGTTGAAGAGAAAATTGCTTATGACAAAATTATTGCAGATGTGCGTAGACGGTTGGTATCATACAAACATTGGTCAATTGGTATGGAAGGTACGGAAAAGAAGAAGTCACCATCGGCTCCTATTATCCGAAAGAAAAGAGATCGTCCCGTCGAGGAGAAGAAAGATTTTTCAGAGGATGTGATTGCTCCTGCATCACCACGTAGGTCAACGAGACCTCGCATCGCACCGGAAATTGAACCGCAGCAAAAAATAATGAGAACAAACCATGGATCATCCGGCCCAGCTGAAAACGATATTGTTCTCAGCTTGAATGATGAGCGATACAGGGAGGTCATGTGGAAGCACTTCCGTCTGCTAGGGGCAAAAACGCCGGGTGACAATTCTCGAGAAGAGGAGATTGGTAACAGACTATTTCAATGGTTCAAAACTGGGTTGCGACGAGGTGGTCATTTCTACAAGAAGGAACCTCGTGGTGATGAAATTTTCTTGGTGGATGACGACTTGGCACTGCGAAAAATCATTCGAGATTTGAAAAGGCGGATGGAGTCATCTCATAAGTGGTACAATCATGAAAATGCAACTGCCGAGTTGGAAGAGTTATTGGAAGGATCAGGAAATGCGCGTTCAGATTCCATACCTGCATGGAAGGACACGCAACATACAGAAGAATTCTTGACAACGTCCAATACTACATCTCAAGTGACATTAATTCCAGTCCAAAACTCTCTCTCCGAGCTACTTGACTCATCACATCTCGGAAAACGTCTCCCCCCCATCAATACTCTGTCTACCGTTAGAGCTATTCAGACTCCGAATGAGCTCATTCAAACACTTTTGCTAGCTACGCACAAACTAAATGAATTGAGTGGCACTAGTTCCAAGCACCGCAAACAATTGCGTCTGTATGAACTACGAGAGTTTAGTGCTGTGTGTGGATTGAATCCTAGCATTCATAAAGATATACCTAGTCTTGCAGAGCTTGCGGAGTACATGGAAACTACACCAAAGAGTTTGAGGAAGTGGTTTAGAATGTACAAAAAAGCACTGACTCGACGATTTGATTTTAAGAGCTTTGGCAACGACAGAATTCGAGATCATTATGACGTCTTTTATGGATCTGATAACTATCAATTCAGCAAAGACGCCGAGGTTGCAATAGTGCGATTTTTTGAGGATGCCGCAAAGAAAATTATGCAAGACTTTGATAATGGTGTCGTTGAGCAGACAATAGAAAGAAATACTGGTTTGGAGATTAGCCGCAATGAGGGTGCAAATATCTTCAACAAATCACCTACGGAACAAGTCGGTGGCGACAAGCCATCCCCAAAAGTGGCTATGCGCATCATTGAGGAACATGTTGACAATCGTCCGAACTCTTCAGATGGTGAAACTGTTTTCCAACGCCACTTTCAACGAAATCAATCTCGATTGCAGGCCATTCCTGGCTGCCCATTCAAACTGTGCCCCAAAGTCAAACGAATTGAGAAAGGACAGAAAATCAGGACAATATGCATGGTGATTGGGTGTGAGAAGCAGGCGCAAACGAAATGCGATGGATGTTGCACAACGCACTACCGGACGCTTTCTTCTAATCCTCATGAAAATAACGTAGGGTACGAGCATGTGGCAGAAGAATCATCGGTGGAATATACGATGGGAGAAAAAATCGAACCACCATCGAGTACATCGTCGGATATTGGAGGCGAAACAGCTCAAGATGTTGAAGAAATGGATGTGAATAAATTGCTAACGGGGGCTCGTATTTATGTCGAGTGGAATGGTGATGATACTCTGTACAAGGCAACCGTGAAGAAAGTCATGCTTGATAAGAATGAACCCACAGTCAAAATTCATTACGATGGAAAGAAGAGGCATATTCTTGATACTGTTCCTCTCAATATGGTAAAAGGCTTTATAGCTGGAGAAAATGAGCACACTAAAGCAGCTGCGAAGCGTCAAGTCGATACTGCACCGACCGAAAGTGAGCGAAACGAAGCTGGTGATGCACCTGATATTAATAACGGCCATATGAAGAAGAAAGCTCGGTTGGATCTTCCCAACGATGATGATTATGATGAGGAAGTCACATACATCAACTTCAATAATTCAGCTTCGGAACCAAAGATACCACCACAAAGTCCTATGACGAGATTTTCTCCCATATCCAGAGACCGAGCGAGATCAACTGTCTTAATATCACCAATATCAACAAAGCCCTTTGCGGGTTTTTCCAGTCAATTGCAACCCCAGCAGCTACCTACCTCTGCATTTATTGGAATCCGCTCCGCTCAGAAGCCCATCGTGGCGGCGTCTCGTACTGGTTCAAACGATATAAGTGATAGTGCAAAAGAGCTGTTTGTACCAGAACCTGAAATAACAAATGAGCTGTTTACTCCATATCCTGAGACATCCAAGGTCGAAATAAGGAATGTCGAAAAGCCACAGCCATGGCCACAGCTAGAATCTGAAAGCATGTTTAAATGCCCCAAGTGTTCTGCTGATTGTATGTATGACTCTCCTATGTGCAGCGTTTGTTTCATGAAGTCTTACTATGTATCAGGACAAGGATCCGTTGTTCAGCAGAAGCGGGATGGGGCTTATGAGCAACGAAAGCACGCAAGCCGCGACACTTCGAATCAAAATAAGGCTCAAGACACAAGCAGTAAGCAGAAGCCCTCGCAATCAAAGCCAGTTGTATGCCATTGCCCTGACTGTGAGAAAGGAGACTTTACAATTCAGGGAATGTATGCTCATTGGGGTCGTGCTCACAACGTTGGGAAGCTTCCATGGAATAGGGTGATTTACTCATGCCCCTTTTGCAATTTGCAGCGAAAATTCAACACTTTAGCTGCAATTGAATCACATACCAGCTCAGCACATCCACGATGTGAACTGTTGACGCCCAACGCTCCAAAGCAATCCCGTTCTTCAAACTCAGCGGCTGTGGCATCGAATGATAGAGCCTTGAGGGATAGGAAAACATTAAGCACATATGCCTCAGATGAGACCACTGAGGTCTACAAACCCCCTCCACCAGAGCCACTCAAGTTCAAAAAACTTGAATATGCTCAATTACTCCCTGATGGCAGAAAGGAATACCCGCGTGATCTGTCAAAGGTGATTGAAATGATTGAGGAGCAGTGTAAAGAGCAGGAAGAAGCCGTCAACACTGCACTTGATCAAAGATCCAAGCTTTGTAAAAGCGAGGCTGCCAACGACGCGAAAGAACTGAAGGAGGAAAGGCTAGCATATCAAAGAGGATTACGCGAGAGAACTCGAATGGCTGACCAGGAACGAATAGAAAAACATCGCTACAATGAAAGGCACGCGGAGCTAATCATGCGCTACGAATATGAAAATCGAAATAAAGCCCGTGACAGAGAAGAGATTCAGCTGAATCGACTATGTTCGAATCCGATAATGATTTCATCCGGCAAGGTGAGAAATGGTCCTCAGAACGGAGCTGTCTGTGACGACGAGGAGTGTCCATTTTGTAAGGAGGACAGTATATATCGTGAACATTTGCTACTAGATAATGAAGTTCCTGAGTTCAAATTGGACTTCGCTACTGATGAGGCCCTTGATCTTCAACAGAGAGTGAAAGTCTTGAACCCCTCCGTTCGAACAGTAATTGGCAGCGATTTTATCATCGATGGCGACGATGATAACGACGCATTTGATGGAGAAACAACAGCAACCAACGGGAAGAAAAGATTGAATAACAGCAGACGTGCTGCAAGTACGAACAATCGTTTGAGAACTGAAGAAGACAAGCTTCTCGATCTGCAATATACCAAACACAACTTTGAATTCATCTACAAATACAACCAAGGGCTGATTAGGAATGCTTGGGGCGAAAAGAAAGACACGCGAGGCAGAAAGCCACTCAACTACATCTAATCAACAGCATAATACGAATAAATGATATAGTTCCCTATTATTTTACTTTTTTCTTGGCGGCGAAAAATGAACTAAATCATAGTACGTTCTGTTAGGTAGGACCGAATCGTCACCACTTTCCAACAGCTCATGAATCCAATTCATTTCCTCCTTTGTTAGTTTGTGCTGTTCATTCGTCAAGCTCCACCATAACGTCAAAGTCCATTTCTTGTTCTCATCTACATCATTATCATACAGCCTTCTCAACGCCTCCCATGACGTTCGAAAAGACGTCGCCCGTATAGGGAAAGTGATATTCTTATTCGGATATGGACGCAGCAAAGATATCATTTCATCAATCATATCTAATGTATATGGTGCACGAATGTCATTTAAGGATGTTGTCCAACCAATGGATAGAGTTGTTGATTTCGTCATGGACGTTTCTGCGGTTAGCAACTCAAGAAACTCGACTGCGTCGAACTTTGGCCGCAAGTCTTCGCCTTTGCTGCCTCCTGGGCCAGTTAGGATGTCAGCGTTGATCCATACGTGTTGATGAAGACAAGGTGGCAGTTCCTTTAAATACTTTCCTATTTCGTTCAAGGATGATTGTAGGGCCTTCATTGATTTGAAGTCTAGCTTGAGTATATTACATTCATCTAATGTATCAGATGTTGAAGTGGATCGCCGCTGCTGAAAATTTGCCCGGTAAACTTGTTGCAACAGTGAAGCCAAGGTCAGCTCACCATCCACTTGAGGTGGATGACCCATGACTGATATACCCTTTGCTTCGGAATAAATGATATCAGCTTCAATGGCATGAAGCTGCTGCTCCTGTATTTGCTTAGCTGATAACGCCAACACATTGTTTAGTTTATGTTGATCATTAACAGCATGGAACCAAGTGTAGTCGATGAGCAGAACTGGCATCGCGACTTGCTCCTTTTAGAACCACCAGGAGTATGGATGGTAGGGGCGACTGCTGGATGGTATATGTGCTTATTCTCCTATCTTTTGTGCGTGTGTTGGCTCTATTAGGGTGTCGTATTTTTGGCTGCCATGTGTAAGCCATGTGTACTTATCTCACATTGATACCAATTCCATTCGTCAGAACGAGAAAATGGAGGCGTCTCAAAATACAATACAACCCCCCATGACACAATTCAGAAGCTACCAAATAAACAGAGAAGCCGAAACCCAATCGATTTAGCCTCGTCTAAACTCAAAGCAGAAAAGACAACGGGACAGTGATAGAGAGTTGAAAAAGTTGCCGCTCGCATACGCATGCACAGAAGTGGGTGCCTAAAAAGATCACTTATCACTATTAACGATGAACAATGCTCCCTGGGATGAAGCCATGCCATCCCTCGTTGACGAAGGGGATGGCACATTATCAACAGCGTCGTCTATCTCGAAACTGAGTGAACTTTTACCTCAGAAGCTGCAGTTCAACGGCTCTGGTGATTCGACGGATGCATCAACTAATCCAAGTGATACTGCCGAAGGTCACACGACAGAGCACAACGAGGTACCCCAGCAAGTCAGCCCCAAAGATGCATCTGGAAGCAAAAAACGGCTGCAAAAGAAGAAAAAGTCCATATTTTCCAAAATAATGAAGACTACCTTCCGTGGAGCGAAACTCTCTGCCAATCGAGCACAAAACCAGAATACGACAGCAAAGGAGATGCCTCCTTATAAACCACCACACACTCTACATTTAGCTGACGATAGTGGCAATGTAGAGTGCTACATTCTTGATGCGCATGCTATTCGCTTAGAAGAACAAGAGAAAGCCAAAGGTCTGCCCCCTGTGGGCTTGGTATCTGATGCTTACGGTAATGTTGAGTGTAGTGCTCTTGCCGCACGTTGTCTTCGTACTGAAGAAATGAAGCCACCAGTGGAGGCAGTAGAAGAGGAGGTTGAATTTCTCGCAAAAGAGCCATTTCCGCAGCCATCTTCCGATGCCGCGATGACGTATGAGCATTATGAAGAAACTGCTGTCAACTGCCATAGCAGAATGCACTCACAACTGATCACACCTTCCACTCTCAATGAACCAATGGCTTGTATTGATCAAGAAAACCTCAACCTCCCAAATTCGAAATACGTCGTGAACGGAATTTCGAAAAAAGTCAGAGGTGGGCTGCAGTTCATACATGGCACACTTGAACTTGAAAGTGTTGTATGCAAGTTTTTTCCTTCCGAGGAAGACATCAACTCAATACAAGGTCTCTCAATTGAAGTTTCGGACACTCAAGTTTTAGACACGCAAGCTGAAATATAATGGAGAGGAAGTAGTAATCGAGTCTCTGAATGCATGTAACTAGATTCTGTTCAGACTTCTGTATTGTATCAGATTAGTTGCGAAGCTGGACTCCCATATTGGAAGTGTGTGGGGTTGATTAGAATTAGATAAATAATTTATGTGTTATGAGTTTGCATAGCAAAGCAGAGTGTAGATAGTGAATCAAAGTCCCTTGCTTCATATCACTTAGCACTCCAATTCCTCCTTTAGATTAGGGTGGACTATTATTTCTCGTCAACTTCTATAACTCTCTCTTCACAACGTCAGCTATTGAGAAACAAAAAAGGACTGTCTGTCCTCCGTCGTTTTGGCGCCACCAGCCCATCGCCACCAAGAAACTTAAGGCTTATATCCGGATCATGATGGACAAAGACATACTACCTGCAAAGAGAAAAGCATCAAACCAGCATATTATTTAGGCCGAGCAATCGCTGCCAAGACTTCTCCTTGCACTGCTGCTTCATGATCATCTGACAGGTTTAGTATCTAGGTACGCTTCTACACAACACAAACTTTAAACAATCATGAAGGTCAAAGCACTCGCCCGACCCCAATCAACCACAACCCGATCCTCCCTCCATGATCTCCGCCCCACGCACAAGAATTTAAATCCACAATCACACCCTCAAGCTCGTGCTCGCGAATACACCCGCGCAGTCACAGCCGCCAAGTTAGATCGGATGTTTGCCAACCCCTTTTTGGGCGAGTTGAAAGGTGGACATGTCGATGCGGTATCATCTCTGGCAATATGCAGAACAAATTTGTGTCCAGTAGTTAGTGGCGCTGTGGATGGAACTGTCCGTATATGGGATTTGCAAAATAGGCGTATGGTGGCATCGTTGGATGGGGCTCACTCGCGTAATGTTAGTGGTCTTGTGTTTGGAAATGGCATCAACGGACACTTCTTTAGCTGTGGTGAGGAGGGTATTGTCAAGGCTTGGAGTATTTATCCAAAGGGCCAGTACATTACTGCTGATGTTGATGACAACGATGATGAGGATAAAAAACCAAGAGCGAAAAAGCGCAATCTCAAATCAAGTCAAGATGATGCCGAATCACCTTACGGCCCATTGAATGTGTATCGACTTCCATCGTCACGAAACAGCTCGTTTGCCAGCGCATTCCATTCAATAGATCACCACTGGTCAGAATCACAATTTGCCACCGCATCATCAGATGCAGCTGTCCATCTCTGGGACCCAGAACGGTCAACCCCAATTACTTCATTCGACAATCTCTGGGGTAGTGATGATACAGTAACTACCGTAAGATACAACCCAGCTGAAAGAGATTTGATTGCTCATTGTAGCAGTGATCGTGGAATAGGATTGCACGACACACGAACTGCTTCTGCGTTGCAAAAGACAATCATGGCAATGAAATCTAATTGTTTGGAATGGAATCCTATGGAACCATACGTATTTGTTGTTGGAAATGAAGATTACAATGCGTACACCTTTGACATGCGAAAACTAAGCCGCCCTACAACAATCTTCAAAGGACATGTTGGAGCAGTTATGAGCGTGGGTTGGAGTCCAACCGGAACAGAGTTTGTAACAGGCAGCTACGATAAAACAATACGAATCTTCTCCACTCGGAAAGAGGGTGGGACTGCGTCACACGGTGGTTACGGATCCAATGGTACCGCGAGGGATATATACCATACAAAGCGTATGCAGCGCATCTTTTGTGTAGGTTATACTCTTGATCACAAGTATATCCTCTCGGGAAGTGATGATACCAATATACGTATGTGGAAGGCTCGCAGCTCAGAAAAGATTGGGCAGTTATCTGCCAGAGAGGAATCATCATTACAATATAGACAAGCGTTGGTTCAGAAGTATTCACACTTGCCCGAAGTCAAACGCATTCACAAAGCACGTCGCGTGCCCAAGTTTATTAAGAAGGAGACTGAACAAGCTATGGTACAGAAGGAGAAGAGGAGAAGGAAGGAAACTAATGTTATTAAGCACTCGAAACCAGGTACGCAAAAATACACAGATGAGAAAGGAAAAGTTGTTGTTAAGACTGTTGATTAAGATATATGATAAATTTTGATTAAAAACTGTTCCAAGGAAGACTCAATGAAATGCAGAGGGGTGCAGAAGTATGTAGCTTGAACTCGTGAAGGGCTCCCTGCTTCTTCCAAGCCAAGCCAGGCACACATACAGGCATGCTAGCTGCGGTACCCAAATAACGGGGGTAGCGCCCCTGAATGCCCCCTTCTTCGTTGTGAATAATTGACCACGCCACGCAGAAACACCATCACCGCCACTCCATCGTTCATCATCGCACGATGAATCACACAGAAATAGAGTCTCGAGTCTCGAGATAGTAATCGTTCAATTGCTCTACCTTGTTTCTGAAACAAAGCATAATATCATTCGTCATGGTTGCTACTACTACTGCATCAACGGTTCTCGTGTCGATTGCAGCATCAGCTGCAATAAATAATGCTGCGACTGCCCTTTTTGTTCCCACCATCACCACATCCATTCTAGGGAGGGGGCGTCACATGTCTCAACAGCGAACTTCAATACGTAATCCTGATGATAAGTCGTCTTGTAATCCTCAAGTATGGTGGGGCGTTGTGTCACCTCGTAGAGGAAGAACCACTTTGATGTCTTCTACCGACCATCAGCAGCAGCCATCATTCTTGTTAGATGCGTCAGAATTTGATGATGATAATTCACAAAATACATCATTCTTTGAAGACGTCGAGAGTGAATTTGATAACTTGCAAGAAACATCACAGCGTACTCCGCCTGATGATGAAATCGAGTCTATGTCAATACCGGACTACACCGATAATGCACTCACCGACGAAGAAGCCAGAATACTCACTGATCGTGAAGAACGTCTTTTTCAATACATTAACAATACACAAAAGGTGGAAAGTTGTATATTGATTGGTGTAGAAGATTTGTCAGCTCAACGTAAGGCGAATAAGGCTTTGCGGGTACAACAAAAGGATGGAGGGGACCTCGCAGCAACCTCTGCTACTACCGTAGATGACATTAGTTTATCGTGGACGCTTGAGGAATCCATGACGGAAATGAGAGAGTTAATCAAAACTGCTGGATTAAGTCTGGAGGGTGAAATTACACAACGATTACAAGAGGTCAATCCGAAAACATATATAGGTACTGGAAAGGTCAAGGAGGCACAAGAATTATTGGACGAAATTAATGAAAAGTTGGAACGACGCAATGAGCGTGGAACATGCTGTACAGTGGTATTTGATGCTGAATTAACTCCAGGACAGCAAAAGGCGTTGGAAAATGCCTTCAACAAAAAGGTCATCGACAATGATTTCTTGGGGAGTGATAATGACGAAGTCGTCAAGGTTGTTGATCGGACAGCGCTCATTTTGGATATATTTGCACAACATGCCAAAACTCGCGAGGGGAAGCTTCAGGTGGATCTGGCTTTGCATGAATATCGTAAACCCCGTTTGACTAGAATGTGGACGCATTTGGAACGTCAATCTGGAGCGGGTGGAGTAGGATTGCGTGGTCCAGGAGAGACGCAGTTGGAGGTGGACAAACGTATCTTACGGGATCGAATTTTGGTGTTAAAGGAAAAGATTGATGATGTACAGAAACAGCGTGACTTGCATCGTCGTGGGCGAAAGAAGGGTGGGTTACCGGTTTTGGCACTTGTGGGGTATACAAATGCAGGTAAATCGACATTGTTGAATTGTCTCACTCGAGCGGGAATATTGGCAGAGAACATATTGTTTGCCACACTCGATCCCACGACGAGGAGAGTTAAATTGCCAGGATACAAGACGCATCCAGAAGTACTGTTGACTGATACTGTCGGATTCATTCAAAAGTTACCAACACAGCTGGTAGCAGCATTCCGCGCCACGTTGGAGGAAGTGAAGGAGGCGGATGTTCTTGTGCATCTTGTTGACGTTAGCAATCCCTGCTGGAGAAAGCAAGAGGTGTCAGTAACAAACGTGTTAGAAGAGATTGGAGCTGGTGACAGTAAGTCTGCTGATTTCATGTATCGGTTGCTCTTTTTTGTCATTTTCTAATAGGGGTCATGGACCTGTTTTATCTCTTATTCAGAGCCAATCGTTCGTGTATTCAACAAACTAGACTTACTCAATTCGGAAGAGGCGGAAATGTTAAAGTACGAAGCAGCTTGTTCGGAGGACTTTTCAGTGGCAATATCTAGCTTGACCGGTGAAGGGTTGAGTGATTTTGTAGCTGTGGTCGAGGATGCATTAAGTGATTTGTTGGTTCCTGTTGAATTGGAATTGCCATATTCATGTGGAAATGAAGTCAACATGATTCACGAGGTGGGAAGTATTGAAGTGATTGACTATAGAGAAAAGGGGACGTATGTGATGGGAAGGGTTCCTCGATCTCTTGCGATGAAGCTTGATAAATATAGTGTTGGCAATACCGAAGAAGCCGAAGCGAAGAGTAAAACTGAGGATGAAATAGACTGGGCAGCCCTTGGCAAAGGTAGGCACGCTAAGAAGAAAGAAGCGTATTAGTGAATGTAGTTGCAGCTAGTACTAGTAGAGTAGGTAATGATTTGATAGAGGTATTTGATGTTCCTCCTTCCTTTAGAGGAAGTAATTAGATTTAGCTGATATCCATGTCCCATGTTTTCTTTGCCTGTGCTTCCTGTCGACTCGGTAGCGGTGGATTCAATTCGTTTTCGCCACTCTAGAGGGCCATTATTTCAACTGCATGCCAAACTAAGTAGGTAGTATGTAGTATGGTACAATACACCTTACACTTACATTAGCTCACGATCGCTCACATTGAGTACCGTAGTAGATACCTATGTAAGTGTGTGTTTTTGACTAAATATTATGATGTACATACGTATCTATTATGATTTCTCTGTCGCCCTCCATGTCCAAGGGGATTTTGATCCATCTATCTATCTATTTTAGTTTCTACACCCTCTAGATTCGGTAGAAGTAGATAGTTACCATATGTATCTAACACTGCCCGCGAACCATGTTGTATCATGTCCATCTTGAGCACCGTCGAATTCCTACGTTGAGACACGGTCGACTCCAACTTCCTTTCACGAACTCCTTTTTGGCTGTTGTTTCCGCTGTGTCCTCCTTGTGTCCATTTGCTACTTCACGATTAGACGTTCAAACAACAAACCGCATGGATATTATTTATTTTTTGAGGCTATAAGAACGACACAAATTATTCTCAAGACAATGAAGCTCAATCGGTCCTTTGCCCTCTCCATCCTCTCTGTCACTGGCTTCACCGCTGTCTCCGCTAATCTGTTTAGTCAAGGTCAGGGACAAGGACAAGGACAAGGAGGCGATCATCCGTCCAACAACGGCCGCCGTGTTGGCAGGTTAGGGGCCAAGACAAGTACTTCCGCATCCTCAGCAGATTGTGCTACCGGTCTCGATATTCAACTTTACGAGGACAGTGAGATCCTTACCTTTTCTGCGTCCGTAAGAGCATGCCGATCTGGCAAAGCATATGCCGGAGCAACAGCCAACGGTAAGTATCAAATTACCCTCGTTCCAGGTGAAGGTGCAGACGGATCAAAATCCTTTACTGCCTCAGTTAACGACGTTGAGACGGGTGCGGTATACTCCATTGGACCAGATGGATACGGTGATATGACGGTTGTCGAGAGATATCAGGAGGATTATGGAGAGGAACTTGATCCCGTGGACGAACGCAGCCCCGAGGAACGTAAGTTAGTCGATGAGGCACACGTCCTTCATTCTAGTGATGATAGTAGTAGCAGCAGCAAGGTAGTAGACTTCGCTAGTGGCTTAAGGGGCAAGGTGGTAGCGAATCAATTCAAGGACTTGGGTGATCAATACCTCGCCGAAAGACAAGGTGTGCGTGATCTACAGGCACAAAATACTATTATTGATGTGCTCGTACTCTGGACAGCCTATGCCGAATGTCGCAAGTCCGGCTTGTCTCGGGGTTGTACCCGCACTGCCACTACCGAAGCCAATATGCGTGCCCTCATCAATCTCGCAGTGGCTGAAACAAATACCGCCTATGCTGAATCTGGTGTCAACGTTGAATTGAATCTGATTCATGCATACTACACAACATACATTGAAAACAGAACCTTTAGCCAGGCATTAAGTGATCTTAGGGGCACGACTGATGGATTTATTGATGATGTTCATGTCAAGAGGGCAGAACATGGCGCTGATGTGGTGGCAATGATTATCGATGATAGCGCGTACTGTGGTATAGCATACATGGGTCCTTCCAAAGCCAATATGTTCTCCGTAACGTATTGGTCTTGTGCCACAGGCTACTACAGCTTTGGACATGAGATTGGACATAACATGGTAAATTTAGTGTGGTGTTTGTGTGGGGGTGTGTTCATCGTCACATTTCCAGACATTGACATGATATTTCGCTCACATTGTACATTATTTCTTGTAACTCTTTTCACCTTTCACTAAACTTTTTACAGGGATGTCATCATGACAGAGGAACGACTAACTCATGCACGAGCACTAACTACAACTTCGGCTGGCGTGATCCTACTAGTCGATTCCGCTCTATCCTAGCCTACAATTGTGTCTCTGGCCAGTGTGATAACAACGCAGGAGCGAGTTGTACACGCGTGCAGCGATTCTCGAATCCAAATTTCACGTACAATAACTACCCAATCGGTAATGCTCAAAATGACAACGCTCGAGTGCTCAATTTAAATAGGGATGTTGTTGCTGGCTATTACGCACGTGCCAGTGTCACTCCAGCCCCTACAAAGTCACCTCAACCACCTAGTTCCTCCCCAACAGCTCCTCCAACTACTTCACTTCAACCAACTAGTCCGACCGTCACCAAGTATTCCTGTTCCAAGTTTAAACCAGCGGATGCTGAAATTTGCGCTAATGGTTCACTCGCAGGTGGCACCTGCTCCACTTCGGGCGAGAGTTGTGGAACTGGAGGAAAAGTGTGTTGGAGCGCTGATGGGTGCAGTGCACCTTCAGGTTCTCCTCCCGCGCCAACCCCTACACCACCACCTCCAACTCCAACCGGAGGATGCCCAGTATGTGCCGCCACGAGCTCTCCGTGTTGTGACACTTGCATTGTCTCTGGAAAGCCGTCAAGCCGTGGATGCTTTAAATAGGAAAGGAAGAACCTACCGGGAATGCGTTGTGACAGCTCTTGACTGCTGCTACGGGTATTCTCATGGGAAGCGAAGGGTTCCTCGATCTCTTCCGTGAAGCTTGATAAATATAGTTGGCAATACCGAAGAAGCCGCCGAAAACGATGTCACACAGCGAAAACTCTTAATTGCAAATGCCTGAGATTAGAGTAGAGCTTAAGACTAGAAATGAGTTACAAATGGTTATCTGTTCTTCCTTCTCAAAGGTGAACGAGGAAGTATTGTGCGCAGGTATCCTTGTTTTCTTTGTTTCGTGCCGTAGGCCTTCTCGATCGATACTATTTCGATTTCGCCACTCGTTACAGGTTTTTCTTCTTCTGCTTGCCAGACAGATAAGCTCCTCAATTCGGTCCAGCTCTTCTGTCCACGAGGATAGGTCTTTAGCTGACATCCGTTACTTTTAGTAGATAAATCTGGAAACTTGCTATCAAGCAGCGGGTTTTCTCCACTTGTTTCTTCAAGTACCAAGCGCCAGCTACCTTCAAAGTAAATTGAGATCGTCATGACATTGTTGGCATTGTACACTTTATTACATACAAGTTCGACTGATTCCATAAGTTCTGAAGACGGAGATGATGCGTCATTGTTGCATGCGAACTCAAAGAAGCACGAATTGTTATCAAGCTCTAGCCAGTGCATTTCTTCTTTATCATTCATCATTTGACGCAGATACACTTCACAGCTAGCGGCTTCATCTTCCATACGTTTGGTTATACATGTCGAGTATTGCATTACGTTGATGAATTTGTTGGATGCTGGCAAGGATGAAGTACAACCAACGAATTCCAAATTATGCTGAGCCAGTCTCATTTCTCTGATCACGCCTGGTATTTCTCGTACGGAATTTATTGTCGGCAAATCTACTCTCCCACTGTAAAACCAATCTCCAAAGCGAAACATTACCTCTCTTTTCTTGCCTTGGTTGTTGTTTTCATGTTTGAGGATGTAGTAGCTTTGAACATAGCCGTCAAAGTCTTGAGTATTGGAACTAGGTCCTTGTTCACATTCATTTTCAGACTTGGATGAGATGGAAAAATGTTGAAGGCATACTGTTGCATCCTTTCTTTTAGCCCTTTTCCACGCTGACAACTTCATCCATGTAGTGCCATTGTACATGGCAAGAGTTGATCCATTATTACCTCCTCTGAAATAGTCTACAAAATTCACATCCAGCAGCGTCTGTTTGCCCAAATCATCATCTTGAATCGCAGCGTAGATTACACCTTCAAAATACAGGTGTATAAAGGTAAATCCATTGAAATGGACTCTGCTGCACGCAAAAAGAACATCTTGAAAGAGACTGGAAGTGTCGCCGATGAGCTCGAAAAAGAGCTGCCAATTTGGGTCGAGTTTCTTGATATCCGCTGATAGTTCATCAGACAAAACCTGCGATATGAGAAAGTGCTCAGCCTTTTCCATCTCGTGAAGTGGTCCACTGAAGCTGTTGGCATCGGATAAATAATTTTCTGAATCACATTGAAACGATAAAAAGTCACTTTGCTGTAGTTGAAGCACGGACAGGATGATTGGTATGTCGGCAAGAGTTGTGTCGAATGCATGCTGCAAGTCTAACGTCACCTCGCCCCGATAGCAACGTTCACCATTTCTGTAGAACGCCTCTCTGGAAACTGTATCACCATGACATTCCCTTGCCGTCGTGCTCTTCATAATGCATGTCTGGTTGTAGCCAAATTCTCTTTTGAAGAATTCATTATTTTTGCAAAGATAATCGATATCGTCAGAATGGATATCGTCTGTATCGATATCATTTCCTTCTTGAGCTGGTGAATTCTGCAAGAAAGATTGGAGATCATTCAACTCTGAATCCAAACTTTGCTCAACCTTTCCAATTGCGTGTAAAGGCTCTCTCTGATTTCATTCATTACATACACTTGAGGTAGTCTCTGAAACGAGCTTCTCTTCTTTCAAGATACCTAACCACAAGCCAAATTCAAAACACCTAATCAGACATCTAGAAATGAATTCTTGGCCTACATTACTTTACATGACATAATATCATACCTACCTTACCTACTCCCTACGCAAATCCTCGAGCGTTGCTGTATCTAACGTGTTGTTCAAACGCTGGATTTAAGACCTCGCTCTCGTCATCATAAACATCATCTCCACTATCCTCTCCATCAAATTGCTTCGATCGATCCCTCGGACGATACTTTTTGTAGGCCACTGCGAGCGCAGCTATTACTATACAGTACCCAACAGTGACAAACGAAATGCACGTGGCTGTGATACACGTGCCGTGATATACCTCGTCGTTGGTCGGCCCCATTCCGATGTTTTTTGGCAAATTACCTGGTCGGTCGGCGGGTCCTCCAGCAAATGGGATCGTTCCGAAAGGTCCATCCTCAACTACCTGTGTGGTGGTATCGATATGGACTGATGGCATCTCAAACATGTCGTCATCAACATTTCCAGCAGGACTCATTTTGGGCTTGCAGTTATACGACTCCGCGAAACCAATACGATCCTTTGCCAAATCATAATAGAAGGCATGTCCCTGCATGGCATTAATACCTATCAGAAACGATGAGACGATGAGTAATCGAAAAGCGAAAAGATGAGCGGTAATTAAACACACATACCTAAAAATGATCCCAACTTGCCATCAAGAGAGATTTTCGCCCGGTACGTATTTGTGCTGGGGTTGTACTCCATATAATGAGATGCTGGAATGGCCAAAAGTCCATCAAATGGATTCTTGGGATCTCGGTCACCCGCCATGTTTGGAACTGTCCGTGGATTAAACGACTTGTCAACTCCATCATGGGCAGCAATCTGTATAATGATCGTGGGCAATGATTCAACTTCATTTTCCGTCAACATCATCTTCCCAAAGCTAAATGGTTGTCCTACCATTTTCTTCCATTCTGCCATGAAGGTATCATGAATGCTTTCATCGAAAATCAATAATGGCACTCCTGAATCAAGTATCATCCCACCATTCTTGGCGTTGAAAAGTTCCTCATCGAAATTCAACTTCACTACCGACTGTCCTTCCCGTTCCTGGACAATACTCTGCCCACCACCCTGACGAAAATAGATGTTACGAAGGTGTATCTTGTACCGTGTCTCACCTTGCTCGGCAATATTCTGGACAAATACCAATGGTGCATCCAGAATTTTGGGGTTATACCCACCCAATGTCACCACACCAGCTCCACGCATGTCCATCCCCATCATCATTCGATTTTCAAAGCACATGGTAAACCGAGGATATTTCAATTTATCCTGAAATACCATTTGATTGACAAACGACGTCCTCGCCGTTGAAAATCCCATGATACCATCACGAACCTGTGACGAATACCATCCCAATGCCTCTGTTTGACATGCAAATACCAATGGAAAACCAAACCGTTTAGGAACATCGGTCCCTCCCGCATCTTGTAATCCCAACCGTACCATCTCTTCATTGGCGCCACCTACATATATATAATCACGAGCCTCATATGCCGTCCATGCCGACTTGTCCACCAAATTGTACCCCCGTGCAATACATTTCTCACGATTTCGATCACAAACGTCCTCACGTTGTCCCCCAACACATCGTCCACAGGGCATGGTGGTAAATGAGTCTGATTGGGTTTGGTCGTATGGCTCGATGATTGGACCGCATTCGGTACACCCTTTACATGGAAAGGCGGTGAAGTCCGCACCACTCGATACGGCAAGTATGCGTTTTTGAGCTGGTGTGCCTACCCATGCATCGATGAAGTGTGTGCCGTCTCCGGATATTTCTTGGAGGTGTCGATTGCCGTTGTCTTTGAAGATGTCTACTCGTTCATTATTGTTGAGGTGATGATCATTCCGTAAGAGTGAGTGGTGGCCGCCGCCGTTGATGATATTTTCGTGAGTATAACTCCTAGCCCATCTCGCCAACGTTGCATCGACATCCTCTTCCATCTCCTCGTGGAGTAAATGCATCAAATTGCGCTCTCGTAGAACTGATGCCCGAGATCGTAACGGAATGTCTACAAGATCTTCTTCGTTTATCATTTTTTCACCATCGACGATTGCACCCATTGGATTTATCTTGCTCGTTGGATCTTGTGGCTGCGATGACATCGTCGTATTGGCCGTAGCGGAATTTGTAATGGTAGCAGCCGCGAGTAGAATCAAGGCAATCGGTGCGAGATGACCAACAGAACGGGCGGCAATACTCATGGCTCGGTATAAAAAGATATATGATTACTTAGAGAGTCTTGAGAGAGTGTTCTGGAGCTGTTTATCGTGAGATAGGAGCACTCTGTAGTGGAGTAAAACGGGTCATAGGACGCCGGTTTTCAACATGGTCATTATTATGCCGCGACGAGACGATGCAGTACGTAAAAAAAAGAAATACAAGTATTTCCACTTACCCTTCTTGCGCTGCCTACGTAAAGCTTCCTGCCATACTCTCGACTCTCGCTCCACGAAAAGTTGAGGTACGAACCATGGGCTGCCGTTGACCCCCCTATGACCATTACTGCGGTATTATTCCTTCACTTAGTGGCTGCCTATTGTTCTGGATAATATTTATTTCACATTCGATGATCCGTCCCATCAGCGCCTGCATCTCAATTATTATTTGAGAATCGAAGAAAATATTTTTTCCGGACTGCCGATCATGTGTCGATGATGTTTCCTTGTTTTGTATTAACATAAAACTCATCTTTGTCTCTCCTCTACTCTATCCTATATCCCATCAGAAAAAGAAGTATGCTGCGACCAACCCCTTTCCTTCGTCAAGCCGAAAGGCTCATCAACCGCAACCCCCTCCTCTACGGACCCGGCCCTGTCGCCCGTCGTCCCGATGGTGGTATCGGGGCCATGCCCCCCCTTCGTGGATTGGTCGTTTGTGCCTCCCAGGGACTGGCGGTGGGATTAGCCGGTGGATTGGTTTACAATGTTGTTTGGGGAAATCCTGGCATTAAAAAGGTGGAGGATTATTATAAGGAGAACCCCCCTCGCTAAGAAGTAATACAATAGAAAGAAGTGGGGAGTTTTTATTGTGGAAAAGGGTGTGTGTGGGGAAAGAAATTGATTGGAAAAAGATGTAGTCTGGCAGATAGACGGAAGGGATGTAGGTGGGGAGAGAATTAATGAAACATGTGGAATAATCGGATGAGAAGGTGATGCCAACACTCTCCCTACCTTTAGACCTAATTACTTTGATTAGCGAAAGTATGAGGGGAATTGTCTTCTTGCATGATGAATTGGAACCAAACGCATGTAACACTAACGTAACATGAATTTTTTACTGAGTAACCAAATCAGTACTGGTTTATTCTATGAGATGAATTGCAACATACTTTCATCGATCTCTAATCACACAATGTAATGTACCTAGGCATAGTTGGCTGCTGCAAATGTGCTTTTTCTACGGGATGAACTACAACATACTCGACCTCCAGGCACACACACACAACAAGAACATGTATTGTACCTAAGTAGAGTTGGCTGCTGCTGCAGCAGCAGAAGCCTTGATACTCTGGGTATGGTTTGGCAGCTTGAAATGGGGACTTCTTGCAGCAACTTGTCCCTTTACACCCTGCTCTTCATCGGTTCCTTTTGCCACACCTACTTCTGGAATGAATACGGCAATGCAAAGTCCTACGAACAGAAAGATGCAAGTACCAACCAATCCAAGTCGAAGACTTCCGGTGCCTTGATTCAAGGCTATGAAGATGGCGGGCGGAGCCCAAGACAAACTCACAGAGCAAAAGCTGTTGAAGCCCCAGAGTTCCGTCACCTTTTCTTGAGGAACAATAGAAACGAAATATCCATTTGAAGAGGGGTAGTACCATCCGTAGGCAATGCCATATATTACACTGAAGAGGAAAGCAATTTTGGCATGACTCGGGTCGTAAACGAAAGCTATGAGGAATGCCGTGATGAGCAAAGTATAGGCAACGCATAGCAAGTAGTTCTTCTTGTGACCAAGCTTCCTGGCAACATATCTTTAATAACAAAAAGTGACACCAGAAGTTAGACAATGTAAGCTTGAATCAACACAAGAAAACAAAGCAGAGCCTTGTTTACTAACCGATGAATCAAAACACCAAGTGGATTGGTGACGAAATTGATCATAATGAATATAACGATGCTTGTACTTGACATTTGGAGTTGCTCAGCCAGATAAGTAATGGACAAGTTTGTGAACGAGCTTATGGCAGCCTCATTGAAAATACTTGCCATTAGGAATACAAACGCGCTAGGCTCCGTTTTCCATAATGACGCAGCTGTCTTTGCGATTTCAACTATACCAGCAATATATAGACTTTTTCCACTCTCCAATGTTTTCACAGCCTTGACAGGTTCATATCTCTTGTATGCGAGGAACAAACCGACTCCACCAACGACTGACGCCAGCGCCTGTGAAAACCTGGCAACGGAAACACTATCCCACCCAGATGTGAATTGAACAACACCAACAACCACAAAGAAACCCAGCATACCGATGGTTTCCCACAGACGACCGCTTGCCGTGATACCGTGCAAAACATGATCACTTGGGGCGTTGACGTACGACCACATAACCATTGAATTTGCCATGAAAGTAGAAGCAGCAATGAATGACTGAGCAATAACCATGGCAAACCATGTCGACGGAAAGATAAAAATTTGGGCAACGTTGGTAAGCACTAATAAAACGGCACAAACCCTCCCAAAGGTCAACCGATGATCAGAAAAGTCAACTATTGCGCCCGCGTAGGGCATGAACGCAGCCGTTGAAAGACCCCCAACCAAAGCCATCATTGCCAAAATATCCGATGGTAACATCCCATAAACCTTTTCACCGCAGTTGATATAGGACCCATTCTCATTCTGAGGACATCCTGCCGATTGGTAGGCAAGTTGGAGAACACCCAAGGAAAGGAACATGAAACTAATGAAGAGAATGGATCGCCCGACTTGATTGAAGTAGAAGGCTTGGACATCTTTACGACCGCAGTCGTAAAGGAAGAACTTCTTCCAACTAGCGCAGCATCCTCCTTTAGTCTTTGAATTTGTCACTGCTTCTTCATTAGACGGAGCTGGAGACGTATCAGGAGACGTATCAGTCTCGGCGGGTGCAGGCGAATCTGAATTCAATTGCATCGACATGATATATATTGATAATATTTTTTTAGAAGTGGTTCAAACTGCGACGCTGTTTGACTCTGAAGATCTAAGGACCTAGAGCGTCAAGCAGCTTTAAGTTGTTGATATGATATGTATCAGCAGCGTTCAACTGTGTCGCGATCGTTGCATTTATTGACTCCCGTAGTCAGAAATTTGATAGAGATAAGCAAGACCTCCAGCTTGGATCGCAAGCCAAAAAAATTAGAATGCCATTTTTGTGCGAAGAAATATTAATAATTTTGAATCTTGGTGCCTTTTGGAATTTTCCCTATTAGAAGTTCAAGTACACTGGACACTGGACAACCACGCGCGTCCTTATTAATTTTTTAGTAACCAGTCCGCACGCACTCATCAATCAACAGCCCAATTGACGCAACCATCTGCAACCATCAACATCCAACATACACAGCACATAATAATATGAAGAGGTGG
Source organism: Skeletonema potamos (assembly GCA_036940105.1). Taxonomy (NCBI): domain Eukaryota; phylum Bacillariophyta; class Thalassiosirophyceae; order Thalassiosirales; family Thalassiosiraceae; genus Skeletonema; species Skeletonema potamos. The sequence continues at coordinate 51,055 of JALLBJ010000081.1, forward strand.
CACCCATAATTCTATGATAACTTGGCACGGCAACAAATCAATTCTTTCTCTGCGGCTCGCTCCCCAAACCATTATTGATTCCTTGCAACCTACATCACACAAGAAAAATGTCAGAACAACAACAGCAGCAGCATCAATCTGAGACATCCTCCGTCATCGTACCCCCAAGACTTGTTCGAAACACTCAATCCTCCAACGCTGATGATGACTTGGAATGTTCTCTCCATAATCTTCCGAAACCGCTCCTTCGTGAGTTTAGCCACGTATTCAACAATGAACATGTAAATTTTGGCAGCAACGACAGCAACTTACAATTGCTTGCAATACCAACGAATCAACGTGCAAGAGAAGATTTAGTAGCAGTCGGGGATCACATAGAAACAGAAAAGGATCGTCTTCTCAATGTCTTTTTAACATTTGGCAAATGCATATGTGAACAACTCCGATCACAAGGATATTGGGCAGACTACATTGATCCCTGTTCCGGATTGCCCATGATATCTCTCAATTGCAACAAGGTCTATTCGGAAGTAGATGGGATGGAATGCCTGCTGAATTACAAGGCGTATAATGCGGGTTTTTGTAAAATTTTGACTCATCCAAAGTGGGGAAGTGCTGTTTATCCAGCAACTATTTTTGCTTATGCTCCGGTAGAGGTGGCAAGGAGTTTGTTGGAGTCACTTCCATCTGCTTCGTGAGATCAATGCACGATGGCACGATACTGGTGAGACAGTGGTACTTATGTTTGTGGCTGAGCAGCGTGTCTTGAAGAAAACAGGTTTTTCAAAAAACCTGAACTGAGAATTAATTTTTTTAAGGCCAATTTTCTTGCTCTGCCACCTCCTCTTCTCTCCTCCTCATTCATCGTTGGGTAAAAAATCATGAAGATTCTACTTGTACTTGCGACCGTCTTTGCTACTGTTGGGGCGTATTGTCCCAATGCCTGTTCGGGTCATGGGTCCTGTGGAATCAATGGTACGCAGTTTCTCTCGGCTCATTCGCGATCCTCGTAATCGTTTCCTCTTGCCCCTTCTCATGATCGACTCCTTTTCACCCGCCCCTCTCTATCTCTCTCTCTTCAGACAAGTGCACGTGTTATAACCGTCCCAATGGTGATCCGGCATGGACAGGGCATGATTGCTCCTTACGGACATGTCCCGAAGGAAATGCATGGGCATCTGAGTTGGTAGTTTCCGAGAACAACGCTCATCCCAGAATGGAATGTTCTAACAAGGGTCTTTGCAATCGTGAAACTGGTGAATGCTCGTGCTTTGAAAACTACGATGGAAAGGCTTGTGAGCGTACCATGTGTCCCAACGATTGTTCTGGACGTGGTGTTTGCTTGACTCAGAAGGCTCTTGCCGTGTTGCAAGGTACAGTTTACAATGCTCCTTGGGATGCCGACAAGGCAATGGGGTGCAAGTGTGATGACGGTTTTCGTGGTCCCGACTGCTCGCAAAAGGAATGTCCCTCTGGACCCGATGTTCTTAATGGAGATGGAGGCTCCGAAGGACGTGATTGCTCCGGCCGTGGAATCTGCAGCTATGAAACTGGTCTGTGCACTTGTTTCAAGGGATACTACGGAACCAGATGTGAATTTCAGACCATTTTGGAAGCCTCGCATGGTCGAAATTAAGCCGTGGAGATGTAGATTGGGAAGAGGTGCATTTATCCTTTTGCCTTTTAGTTTAGAACTGTTACTATAAATTTTGGTACTACTTAATTCTCACTGCAAGAAGTTCGTCCTTTTTCATGTAAAAGATGTCGTATGCTCTCAGAAGCTGACATGACATCATTCGTTGCCACATCCAACGCTCTCCACCACTCATCTGGCAATGTTGCATTGTCACCATTATTATAGTTGTGATTGGAAGCAGCAGCCACAGAAATGACAGCACACGCTAGCGTAACAACATCAAACCGCAATATTTTTGTGCCCAACACTGCATCGATTGATATCTCATTCAGTATAGTCCAAGCTTTGAAAATGAGAGCCTCGCTGGCTCGAGGTGAAAGCAAACTGTTCTTTTGATCCTTGGATTTTGTTCCTCTACCAAAGTTGAGTGTGTCCATAACAATCAATACGCATCTATAAGGATGACAGACTAAAGTATCGAACTGCAGCATTCTCAGCAGCTGTTGTTCAGTTGATACCATTTGCTCCTTGTCTGACCAATACTTATCGTCTAGAGGAGGAGGAGGATGTTTCGAATCTATTATTTCAAGTGGTTGTGTTGTTTGTTTGTGTAGCTTTGATTGATTGGCGTTGTCATTTATATCCGTCGTTGTTGGTGTAGAACATTTACGACCAACAACTTCAAAGTCCAATATGCTTGACAAATTGATGACATCGCGAATTCTTCGTGGTTCTTCCTCGGTTTTACAGCCTAAAAAGATACATGCTGCTGCGATACGTCCCAAATGACGTTTGATTTGTTTCATTTCTTCTACGGATTGTTGGGTCTCATTTGCATTTGCACGTTTCCTGCCCTTCTGACCTTGGTGTTGCTGCGGTGAATTTTGATGCATCAAATTGAAATGACCTACATATCGACGGAACAGAATGATGGAAGTAAATCTGGATTCTGAACCTAATTCCATCATCTGGGTAGCCAAATATATTCGACAAAGAAGATATTTTATCGTTGGCTCTAAAACTATCGTTGGTGTATCATCATCCTTCGGAGGAAAGATGCAATGCTCCTCTGCTGGCAACGGCGCTCTCAGATCCATCGCAGTTGTTTAAATCATGCAGAGGGGTAGGCATGAATGGTAGATGACCGACAAATAGGTAACACACAACAACAAACGACGCACGGCAATATACGCTTTCAATCGAAATTAATTAATCGCATCGGATCATATTATCGAGAGATGCGATAGAGCTAGGCTAAGTTAGCCGAAGATACCTCAAAGCGCGAATAAGGTGACACACAGAGTAAAACCTCATCTGCATCTGCAGTTGTAGCTCATGAAGATTCGTTGAAAATTACTTTCTATGATTCAGTAGACAAGTACACATCACTTTGTGTTCCTGGAACGCAGTTGCAACGGCGGCACAATGCATCGCAAAATGTCGTATCCATAGCCCGGGCTAATCAATAAAAAAAAAGCAACCAACAAAAGTAGCAAGCCAATATGGTCAAATGGAAGAACGCATTCACAAACATGATACACATCATCATACTATGAGGAGAAGGCAGAGGTGGGGTTCATAGATGAAAGGGTGTGTATTCAATTATTCGGATCAACAGAGACAAGGCAGTGCTGAGCTTCTGTCCGCGGTGAAGCGATGAAACTGCTACTCATACATTTCTCTTTTATTCGCATATTTACATCTTACCGAAGATTAATTTGAGCATATCAAAAGAAGTGTCTCCTACTCAATGCACATTCACCTACTTATCAATGCCATCCTTGCTTGAGCAACCTCTTGAGCCATATTCAACGTATGGTAGCTACGGCGCCTCGCCTTCAGCGTCAGTAATCTCCTCATCCAATCCACGTCCATAGTTAACTGCAAGGCCCTCTGATTGGATTCATTCTTTTGCATGTGCTAAGGAAATGTATACACCTTCCTGTTTCATGGCAGCCACCTTTTTAGTCTAAAATGCCTTTCCATCTCCCTATTCATACTATCTGCCACAAGACGACTTCAATTGATTGCAAGAAGACGCTTTGATTGTTGACGAAACTTGTGGTTTTCACGCTTGAGAGTGTTGCAGAATATCATCTGATTAGGTGCCCTCAGTTCACATTCTTCGCATCAAGAAAAGAAGAAAGATGATTTCTAGCTTGGTGATCGTATGCTTAATTATGTGGTGGTAAATCAACATTTCTTGTTTGGAGGAATATTCTTCGATTAGAAAATTGTATTGTCATATGAAGCCATTGTCCACTCTGGAGCGCACGAAGAAGGCTGAATGAATTGTTATTCTTTTTCCATTCCCTCCATCTCAGCAAAACGTCTTGTAAGTCATAATACGAAAGAACTCCTCAGGACTGATCTGGCCGTCTTGATCCAAATCAGCCCTCTCGATCATTTCCAACAGCTCTGCATCATCCATTCGCTCTCCCAACTCAGTTGCCACTCTCTTCAAATTGTGAAATGTAATGAAACCAGTCTGATCATCATCAAACAATTCAAAAATCTTTTGCACGTCATCTTCCGTGTCACTCCCGGCCAATTTACTCGTCATCAATTCCAAGAACTCATCGAAATCGATCTCTCCCTTGGCATCCTTGTCAATGTCTTGAATCATTTGATAGACTGTTTGATTTTTTGTTTCCAATCCAAGAGAACGCATTGCCGCTCGAAGCTCCTTGGGATCGATTGTTCCACCACCGTCAGTGTCGAACAAGTCGAATGCTTTTCGGAGCTCTTCAATTTCATCTTCAGAGAGCCCTGGGAGGCTCTTTTTGGCATCGTTGACGAGCGCCATGGTCGTTGTTTTTGTGGTTTGAGTTGTGCTTGTGCGAGAAAAGTAGCATGCAATATAACGATTTTAATTTTTGTTTGTCGGGACATCTTAATAAGAGATGCCCATCCGAAAAGACCGCTTTAAGTCTTATGAGTCCACAAAATTATCAAGCTAACACACTGACATAAAATCCTTTCCTAATTAACCCAGCTCCCACGCACACCGGCCGATACCAACACCATGGCCGATCGACAACAGCATTTTCACCAACCTCTTCTTCCCGTCAGCGCCTTGCTACAAGGAGAGGACAGTCCGCCTCGGAAGCATTTATGTTGCTTTTGCTGCTGTAACATGCGCGAGACAGTGATTTGGATACAAGTCTTCTTTGGCATCCTATGGGCGATTGCCTGGTTGGTTTCTTATAGCCTAGGTTACTACAAACAGTGGACGTCAGAACCACAAATTGTTGCAGATCTGCATACAGCGTATTGGAAGTTGTCCATCATCAATGGCATAGGGATTGGTGTCGCTGTCGTCGTTATTTTTGGGGCAATCCACTACAAACCGGCTCTTGTTTTCCTCGGTGCAGTGTACACTGTCATAGAATCCATACTCTCACCAATCTATATTTATCCTGTTGTCAAGGAGTTCTATTCGACGGCGTGGATGTACATCGCTTGGCCGATTATTTACGGGCTGTTAGTTTTGTGTCCTCACGTCATCCTAACTTATGAGCTCAAGACCGGTGTCTGGGAGATTCCCAACTTCAGTGAATAGGTATCATTGTGTGAGAGAGATACAACACAAGTTCTTCGTTGCAAAGGATAATGAATATGACAAAGGCAAATTGATTTCAACAAGTTATAGGACATGACACTTCTAATAGTAGTACATACAGAGTAATCAAAACTCTACCCAACAGTGAAAATCGATAGGTGCTCTGCTTTGATCTTGCTTTTCATTAATTTGGCGCATCACGGTAAATGATCTGAATATGATCAATCTCAGGCACGGACCTATTCTCCATGCTATTGGTAAACCAAATGATATGCTTCCCTACACCTATCTTGTTTTTGATCACATCCAGACAAAAGTTGCGAGCTTGGATCGATCCAAAGAAGCATACATCATGTTGGATTCCCTCCTCAAACGCATATGGAAACTTGTTTTTGACCCAAGCTGTCTGCCTCTTGGCATCATGTTGCTGTGCAACAAGCTTGCCTTCTTCATTCTTGGTTGCAGTGTAGCCAAAATACTCACAATATAGACGATCAGCCGTCGTCGCCCATTTTTCTTGATCCTTCTCGTATTCCACACACCTTTTTAATTCAACCTCGGGTGTTCTCCAGAACAAATCTCCTGGTCCGATGAGTCTTCCATAAGGATCCTTCTTGCATGTTTTAAGTGCATCTGTACATGATTGTAGAGGTAGTGTTTGTGCGTGAGTGAAGCGAGGCGTAAGATTTGGAATAGGCAAAACCATTTCTTCTTAAATAAAAATCAACTTACGCAGCAACTCTTCAAACGTTATGAGTTCACTTTGTGTCGCCTTGGCAACCACAACGCCATGTCTGTTTCGTCTCATGTTTATCATGCGTTTTGCAAATTTCTTACGATAACTTGATGCCACGTCTGCGCGGTTGCTAACAAACCCCACACATGATAGTGATGATGGAGGTATAATAACCGACGGCTTCTCAGTTGCATCAGCATCTCCTGGATTACCATGGTATTCGCCTTCATCCGTAGGAGTTGAGCTGCAGCACATGCGCATCCACAATTCACTCATATTGACGATGATGGAGGACTCATCATGAAACGGGGCCGGACCATATCGGTTAGGTGCTGCCATCATTACTTATCGCTGAATTTAATATCTTCGCTATGCCTTTGTTTCACGTTTCAGCAGCGGCTTCTGTCTTCATCATGGAGATCGTAGTACCATATGATATTTGATATGTTTTGGTATGTATTTTAAGACGGACGCGTGGCTTTTGGCGCAAAACTGGGTCGAGCTACTTAGTCGGCGGGCGTGCCCGCAGCCCGCAAACAGAGGCCCTCAGCTTTAGCTCGCTCCCGAACAGGAGTTGGCATATGCTAGCTCTCTGCCGCTCTGAGTCAATATTTGTCAGCAATGGTAGGGTGGGTATGCTGAACTCTATGCTCATCTACACGGGACAAATAATAATGATAAGTAGGAGAGACAGTTCTTTACATCGTGACTTTTTCCTTCTTTTATCATTGACTTCAAATCAGGCTTGAGGTTGTACGATGTTACGAATGCAACATAAAGCGATTCACTTACAATCAAGATTGTGTTTCTTTATGAGGATTGTTCTACTGAGTTCTCAAATATTTTCTTGTTTAAAGTTAAATTTCTCAACAGTTATTCCATTGTATTCATTTTGTTACTCTGCCACTACTTCAACATCAACTACATTATCTTCTTCTGCCTTTTCTGTCGCGGATGCAGCATGAACGTTTGCATCAAATTTACCCATGTAAGTAGCTGTGAAAGGAATATCTGTGCCTACTTTGTATCCCTTGCAAATATCTTTGACGTCCTCGTTAACAGTAACTTCACCAGCACTTCCCGGTAGAGATTCAAGCCCATAAGCTTCTAGCGACTGTTCACATGTCTTGATAATGGCCTCTTGAACAGCAAACATTGTAAGCTGCGGCTGAGCGTAAGGAGGAACTTGTCCTTTCCTAAAGCCAGGGAAGTTAGCCTTCTTGCTTGCTTCTTTTTCAGTTGCTTGTCTCAGTTGTTTTACCTGTGCTCCATCTGCGATTGCCGACAACCAGAATTTATAAACACCTTCTCCGTCACCTGCACCCATATTTTTCATGCGTGAGCCTTCCATAGATGATGAAATTTTGGTTAGTTCTTCGCCTCCTTCAGGTTCTGGCTTCAGTTCAGCAGCGTATAGAGATGTGGGTGATGGAATGATTGCGGAAGGTGAAGAGAATGTTGTAAAGGCGTTAGCTTGTGCCAACAAGCCCAAAAAGAGAGGTAAAGATATCTTCATATTATCGTTGTGTATGAGTCACGAGGAGTTAGGTAATACTATGGAGGTTATTCTGGTGTTGTGGGACAGTGACATGTGGCAGGGTTGGCTTTGGATGCGGATATGCGGTGATAGCAGGTGATTTTCATTTCAACCCGCTCGCTCAGCAATCAGCATCAGCAAAAAAGTGCGTCAGAGCTGATGGCGGGAACGATGGCTGTCAGTCGTCTCCTTTACAGGAAAGAGAGGGGTAAAGACGGTAAAAGAGAAAAAGATGTCCAAGTATTCTGTACATAGTCTAAGCGACAATGATTATAACTTATCCAATTGTTTCTGCAAAGCTGTTTGGAGTTTTTCCAGTGCTTTGAGAAGATCGTCAACTGAGAGTAGAGGTGCTGCTTGCATTTGCTGCAGTTTTACTTCTTCTTGTTCTTGTGTTGCAAACGTTGCCGCATCGATTTTCATTGCACTCGCTTCTTCTTGCAGACGATTTGCAGAGCCGTCTTTCACTGAATTTGAAGCTTGTTCCTCCTCGTTATAGAGTGGGTCGGCATACCTGAGATATGCCGATAGTAGATTTGGTGAAAGGACAAGGCCATCACAGATACTCGATGGAAAATCAAAACCCTTATTGGCATTTGCAACTTCTGGGCTGCTGCTCTGTGCTGCTGGGTTTATTATCGGATTCAACTCTAGCTCCTCTTGTGTATAATTCCACACTTTGGCGTTGTATTCTTCTACTATCATCGCACCTACGCGTTCATCTGCAGCTTGCAGTGATAATTGAAATCCGACAATCCATTGTGGCAAGTCCATGCCCATTATTTGACGCATCACACCATCTCCTGTGGTATCCTCTTTCGCGGCTGCGGCCTTCTTTTCGATTTCAATTTCTTCGTTGATCGATTCCCACGTCTCATTTGCTAATTGTGACGCAAACACTCCAATCAGCACACTCACTCCTAACGCAATCAAAAGCAAAGCATCTTGCATACCTGATTCGCCAGCTGTGCCGTCGACTATTTGTTTTCCAAAGACACCTAGGTAGCTATCAAGAAGATATGGTTTCAAACTGCCTAAAAATATACCGCCTGCAAAATCAAGGAAAGGTACGTTGGTAACGCCGTACACGTAATTGTACAGCCCGATCGGGATAGGAAGAACAGGAGCAAGCCTCAATGTCAAGATTGCCTTTAAACCATCCTTCGCGACAACCTTCTCAATGCCTCGTAAAGAGGGGTATTCTTCGACTACCTCCAAAGCCTTCTTTCGTACTGGTGTGTCAAGTTTCGCTATACCAAACGCCACTGAGCTACCAACCGTAGCAGAAAATGCGGAGATAACTGCGCCTTGCCATACTCCACCAAACAAAATCCCCGATGCCAACGCCAAAACGACTCCCCCTGCGTCAAAACAGAATACCTTCACTACAGTCCATGCCAGAAAAAACAGAGCCAACTCGGCTTCTGTACCAATTGTGGACGCATAGCTCAACACATTGTCCAAGCCATCACGCAGTTCAGGATTCTCAGTTGCAAAATCCAATCCTAACGCCGATATCAACGCGGCACGACCTCCGATGCGAAGTGCAACTGCTCCAGCAGCAACTACAAACGCAGTAATTGTGACTGCCGTTTGTGCATCCGATTTTTCTGGCTTTCCTGTCTCCTCGTTAATTTTGGGAACGTATCCATTTTGAATTCGATAGTTTTTAGTGCCCTCTGCTGCTTTAAGTATCCCTCGGATTGTTTTACGTCGATCAGTAAGTATTTTGAGGCGTGATTCCTCTTCAACTCTTCTTAATTCTTGCTCATCTTCATCAGATAATGCTCGCAGCTGTGTGGTTGTGATTTTTGTTATTGTTTGGTGTGGGTTTCCGAGTGAGTTGTGCCTACTATGCAGAGAAGAAAATGCAGACACATTCAGAATCAAGCATGCCAACAGTATTACGGTGCTGCACTTCATTGTCGCCATTGTTTATGATGATGTATTGAGATAGAGAGCTCAGTAGTGCCCGATTTGTGTGCGGGAGAAGTTGTGGGATGCTGTGGAATAGACGAATGCTGGGAATATTATTGTATGACGACGATGACGCAACTTTTTTGTCGTAAGAGGGTTCTTGGAAAGATGCGAGTATTTAATCAGTATTTTGATGCTTTATGCGTGGACAACATATCCGGTTTTGCAAACGGCTGACGGCAGGCTGACGGCCCTGAAACTGCCAAGCGTGGATTTCCCCTCTCGCCCCCCTATCGCGGTGGCCTAAACATCAAAAGCACTTCCCTACAACAGACCTACAATATGAAGCTTGTTCTTGCTATTTTTCCATTCCTTCCCTTCCTCGAGGCGTTTGCGCCATGTTCTTCCCGTCCTGTTGCTACTGACTTAGTTCGTTCGCTTGACGTCGATCGGCACCAGCATCAGTTGCATATGATTGATCAAAAGAGAAGGGTGAGTTTACTCGAGAATAGACTTATCGATGTTGAGTTTTGTATATCAATTATTAACGATTCTTCGTCCACAACAGAAGCAATTGGGTATTTCTGATGATGAGGACGAGTACGACTTAGATGTTGCTCTAAATAATAATACCGACCCTGGTATCACAAAGATCATCGCCGGAAGTTTCATTTTGGTTATGATTGCTTTGTTAGTAGTGGGACTCGTCATACCTTCCATTACTGATTATGGCGAGGGCGTATGCAGCCCAATTCAGAATGGTGGACGATGCTAGATAGAAATCGTTAGTTGATAAGAGAAAGTGTTTTAGCTATCCCAAATGAATGCTTTTCTATCGTAAAAGGAGCAGCTTGCTGCAGCTTCCAGTTCTGGTGTACCAAATGAAATCCAGTCAGCTCCATACGCCATACTTTCATGAGCAGTAAACTTAGACAGAATACATGCATCATCCGCAGTGTATTCTTCCAGATCATCATTCAGTGAAGGGAAGTACACAACACGGCAACCTCCATGCATAGCTGCTACAAGCAGCTTTCCAACATTTCTGCTCTCTGTACAATATCCACTCCATGTAGACGGATGCCACTTGATTCTCCAGACTCCGCCACCAACAGAAACTTTGCTAAGTGGCTCATCCATCTTCCTATAATCATACAGTCGCACGTGCTCGTCGTAGCTACCTACAGCAAAGATGTTGTCAAGTGATGGATGAGATGATATAGCTGTAACTCCTGCCTCGAATTCTGTATCTCCAACTTTGTGCACGGGTCTTTGTGTATGACGGATATCCCACACTTTCATAGAGCACTGAATTGTATTGTGATGAAAAATGAAGAAACAATGTGAGGAAAAGAAATCTTGAGATTGCTTCTATTCATACGAGACCAATTTATCAATGATAATGATCTTACATCATCTGCACCACTCAGTACAACATTCTCTGCCCCTCTTAGGAACGAGCATGTCCAAACTTCGGAGGGGCAGCCAAATAGTGTGTGTGCATTCCATCTCTTGGTTTCTTCTAATTTTGGTGTTTCGTTTCTATCTCCATATGAAACTTGATGAATGGCAACTTCACCCGTTGAGTATGATGACACAATCTGGTCCTCACTTTCATTTAGATAGTCATTCCAAGCAAGTGAAAGACAAAGACCGCTGTCACTCTCTGCTTCTGATGAAGTTAAATGATTGAGACTCCAAGAAGTAGAATTAGTAGTAGAATCGGTGGATTTGTTCTTTTGCAAACCGTGGATACGTATACTCCCAGATGCACAAGCACTTGCAAATAGAGGAGTTTTTGTGGATTGTATTTCTTTGCTCTGATTATTGCTTATTCTTCTCCTTTTCCATTTTCCATCGAGAACGCCGCTCTCCATTTGTAACACACATGCTGCATCACCAAATTCCATTTCAGCCTTCGATGTGGATGGCGTAGGAATCACGTGTAATCTTAATTCACCGCATCGGCTTGAGCTTGTCGATGAAGAAGCCGTATCTGGATCTAAGCTCGAGGACTCATTTAATTGATAACATCCAACTACAAGAGGAATATCACTCGGCATGTCGCTGCTGCAGCTGATGTTGATTTTGATGTCGTCATCTCGTGGAATCGGAAAGTATGTCTCCAGACTACAAGCATTTAGAGGAGTGGTTACAGCATCGAACCAGCAGCAGCAGTCTTTCTCTACCATTTCCTTTAGGGTTGACATAGCTGTTCTTCTCTTCCTGGCGCTGCTGGTGTGTGTTGCTATTGTTTGCTATCAACTCTCGTCTTATTAACAAATATCTAATAGGTAGATGATTGATGCGACGGACGGACTTACATAAAAGTACAATACGTAAAAAGTACTGCCCCCTGAAGATGACAGCGAAGGCTGGTGGTGGTTGTTAACCGGTATAGTTGTTTATGTACTAATTTTGGTGGGTCCCGAAGTGACAGCTTGACGCCAGGTTGAAACGAGCCGGGATAGAGCATTTGAGAATGCGAGCTGTCACAATTCGACATCTTGCTATCTACAATATCTGCCTGCGCGCAGCCCACATAACTTGTTAGGAGTAACTTTTTTTTACACAAAATAACCATCAACAATCATGTACACCGCAAAAGTTTCATTTATACTCGGAGGAATGGTGCTGACGGGAGCTGCCCGATCAGTTACAGCGAAGCTGTTCTATCAGCTCGGTTTCGATCATCCTCTCTTTTTAACATTACTCTACCTCACCGGGCAAGCACTGAGTTTAATACCATACAATATTTGGATCAGACTGAAAAAAGGTGATAGATCATCAAACAGAATAGGAGAAGAGTCGGGGCGCAGTCAAAGCACGGCATTGTCTGGCCACACATTACGGTCGCAGCCAAGTATCGTAGATTACGCCACCCCTGATGATGACATAGAAAAGGGTCGAAATGCGGCTTCTCCGCATAGCCAACGTCGAAAGTCGTCCGTGAGATTTGCATCTGATGAAGGTACAAGCACATCAGGTGCAAACACAACAGATGCAGTGATGTCAAGCACTTCTTTTGCAGATGAAACAAAAGAGTGCGACGATGCTGTTATGAAAGAGCAGCATGTAGTAACAAACGATTCGTCAACAGGATCAGATCTATTCTGTTCGGGAAATGATTGTGATAAAAAGTCTAATCATTTGGCTCGTGCAAACTCATCCCATATGTCGTCAAGGATACTCTCCATGGGACGAATTAGTCAAAGCACACATGGTCTCCCTGTACACTCACGGACACGGCGATGCCACCAGACGATCCCTTGGTGGTTAAAACCAGCAGTCCCGGCTTTTTTCAACCTGTTGAATTCAGCCATGCGTTGGGCCTCTTTGGTGTTCGTAGCTGCGTCAGTTGCTGAGATGCTCATCTCAGGTATGGAACTTGTGTTGAGTGTCTGTGCAACGCGACTAGTTCGAGGGAGGAAAATTACATTGGTGAGGTGGTTGGGAGTTTTAGTTGTCACTGCAGGCATCATTCTTGTTGGTGTATTTGATACTAAGAATGTGGCTGATGGTGAAAGCAATGATGGGGCATCAGTAAATGGACAGATCATTGGCATTTTGTTGATTCTAGGTCAGTCTGTCATGAGTGTAATCCAAGACTTGACCGAAGAGGTGTTTATGCAGGAGGCAGCCTTCCCACCAGCTCTTTTAGTTGGTATGGAAGGTGCTTGTGGAATTGCCATAGCCATCATACTCTACTTTCCCATAGCACCTTTGCTTGGAGAGAACCCTTCTGACGTAGCAAGCAGTTTGTGTCAGGGTGACGTTATTGGGCTCGCAATTGGATGGACCTTGCTAGTAACAGTAACGGGCATTTTCAACATTGCTGCGACTGCTGTGACTAGTTCCATGACACGCAATGTGTGGAAGAATATGCGCACACTGCTCGTTTGGATTATTGGTTTGATCCTATTTTACGCCACTGGAAGCTCAAACTTGGGAGAAGGGTGGTATATTCCTGGAAGCTTCCTCATTTTATTGGGCTACGCAGTGATGTGTGTTGGCATTTTCATCTACTACGGTAAGGGTGCTCGTGCAACGTAAACTCTAAAAAAGTATTACATTACACTAAACCAAAGCACATCAAACACTTATCCAGTTTGCCTCAGTACAGTAAAATTCTTATCCAGTTTGCCTCAGTACAGTAATTTTTGGTTGGGATCCATTTTTCGAACCTCCCCGTTGATAACTATTAGCTTTCCAGTTCGGTACCTTCAACAATTCCCCCGTATACTTTGACTTTCTCACTACCGGTCGAAGCCTGTTCAACTCTTTTACAATATCTTCAAATGATGGCCGATCTTGTGGAAACTCGTTCCAGCACTTGACCATTAAATCATTCCATGGACAACCATCCGGAACCTCGGGTCGTAGATTATCATTTGCAACCATGGCAATAATCTGAGTACTCTCTAAACCTTCATAAACTTGGCTTCTTGTTGCCAACTCCCACAAAACGATACCAAAGCCGTAAACATCACTATACTTCGATGAACGCGCGTGCTTCAACACCTCAGGCGCCATCCAGCATGCAGTTCCGACTCCATGTGTCATCGTTCGTGAGCCTGCTAGAGTTGCCCTTGCAGAGCCCCAGTCACCAATTTTTGCACTCATGGTGGATTTGCTTTTAACTTGTTTCGGTGGAGCACTTCCCCCACTCGTAGAATCGCTGCCACTATTACTTCCGTTTTCTCTAGAAGCACTCGCACTCTTCTTACTGCGAGAGTCGCTGCCACTCTTTTTACTCATGTTTTCGCCGTCACTTTTCTTCTTTGATATCGATGCCCAGGGTAACAGTAGCTTGCTGTCATTTGACTTGTCCTTTGATTGTTCTACTTCAATAAAGGTCTCGTGAACGAATATATTATGGCTTTTGAGATCTCTATGAATGATCGGCGGGTCTTGCGTATGCAAGTAAGCCATGCCCTCGGCAACTTGCAATGCAAGGTTTAGGCGAACATCTAAGGTTAAGACGCGTTCTGTATCGTCAAGAACTTGTCTCAAACTTCCTAATGAGCACAACTCGCTGACAATCCAGATAGCTTGTGCCGTCAAGGAGCATCCAAAAAGCTGCAACACATTTGGATGCCTCAAAATGGCCATCATACCTGCCTCTCCAATAATCTCTTCGACGATAGCCTGCTGCTGGCTCGACTTTCCTGCCACTGCAGCTTGCGCAAACACGAATTCTTTAACTGCTACACTCGAGCTACCCCATTTTGCACTCCAAACACGACCAAACGTCCCCTCGCCAATAATACGATGAAGAATGATCTCTTGAGGATCGATGAGGGTGAGTAGATGAGGGTGCTTTACGAAGCGATTGCTCATTGCCCTGTGGTAGGCTTCTGCAACGTTGGTATTCTTCACTGTACTGTATGTCAACGTATCCAGTGAAATACCTTTCATGTGAGCATCTCTATCAAAAATAAATGACATGATTGTTTGATTGATACTCTTGTTGCACATGAGCGCAAGGAACATCCCAATTACCGCCCCAAGCGTTACGCTATACACAAGGATGGTGTACCCAATAACATTATTTGGTCCAGCGTTTTCTTCATCCTTCTCTTTTTCTATTATAACCGGATCTAATTGAGATATTGCCATCACAGCTCCGTGAACACGATCATTGGAGAGGTCTACTGTCACCGGTTTAAATGTCTTTTGAGTACAGCTAGTGCGGAATTTCGATGTTGTGCGCTTTGAATCGGGATCATCACATTGAACTTCAACTGACTTGTACGACCATTTCGAAACAAAGTTGTCTCCTCCAATGAAGACAGTTCCGACGAAATCGCCATAACCGTTGGAGAGGGTATGAATCGGCTCATCGTGTCCATCAAAGCCGGGTAACCATGACCAAATAAACTCGTGCTCAGGATCTATTCTTTGCTCTTTCCTTTTCGTTTCGTTGAAGTTGGTTTCGTTTGTTCTTTCTGCTCCATTCAAGGTACGTGTTTGTGAACCTCTATCTCTGACGCCATCGAACTGGGCATCTGGTTTCGAATCATCGTTTGACTGTGCATCCTCATCTGTTTCTTCGATAAAAACCTTTTTCTTGATCGTTGCCTTGAGAACAGCGATTGTATATGGGCGTGAACTGTCAGGCCAAGTGGTATTGTTGGCAGTTTTCCCTGCAACTAATAATCCGTACGGTGTCAGGAGCATATTCCCACCACCTGTAGGTAAGACAGAGTGAGCGGGATCTGCCAGACAAGTCCAGGAACCTGACTTAATCTCATAGGCTGCTAGACCAAGGCATATTTCAAAAGTGGCAGTGAGACGTTCAAAAGCACCCATGACATACAGCACACCGTTCTCCTGATCAAATTGGATGGCCGTGCCTACGCCATCTTGAGTAACATTTCTCATAGCTAGGCCCCCTCCTGGATGAGCAACCAAATGTCCCGAGTCTTGGTCATAGACAGCAAGACCTGCGGGAATATTGTATCCATCAATGGCGTTAAATTTTCCTGCAACATGAAGCTGTCTCCTCTCAGAGTCCCATGCCAAGGCAAGAATAGTTACAGTACACCATGAGCATGTTATCTGACCGACTGGCAATGGAAGCCAGACTTGGTTGATGGAATTATAATGTGCAATATTGAAAATTTTGACAAATTCATGTTTCTCCCCGTTCCATACCTGTGTTTGAAACGACCCCCCAACGTAAATATCATTTGGCCCAGCAATGGCCGAACTTGTAATTTTCATTCCCTTCGATAGAGCGGAGTTACATAATCCTTCGCCAACTTTTGATAACTGAGACCCGTCCCATTTTCCAACGGAGCAATAGGTGGTTTGACTATTTCTATACGTCGTATCAAATGCCCCCACAACGATAAGATCAACTCCAAAGGCATTGTCTGTAACATGAGGTCGATCCACTCCTTTAGAACTAGGTTCCTCAGACTTACTAAATTCTTTCGCATTGCTATTAGTCACAATGGTATGATTCGCAAGCAAAGAGTAAACCTCACCCCCCGAGTAGGAATTATACAAGCTGAGTTGAATTCTCTGTTGCAAACTCCATTCTCCAGATTTAAGATTGAGTTGGGCAATATTGCATGCGCCGTCTTCCACCACCATCTTCCCTGCGATGACAAGTTGGGGGTCTTTGGGTGTATCAGTGCTTGTTGAACCAGAATCGGAAGTTGGGGGGATAGGTGAAGCTGGTGTTGTTGAAGACCGCGGACTTTTGCTGGAAGTATCATACATTATCCCCATTGAGTCATCTGCATTCTCCCCATGCACAGCTTGCAGCTTTCTTCTGTGAGTGGTGTGGTGATAGCGATGGTCTTTTGTTATTACACTGATGGTGCCGTTCATGTGATAGACATGCCGCCTCGGTATTTGTCTTCTATAGCTGCTGGCGTTAGTTGGATCATTGGTTGTTGTGTGCGACGCATCCCACGCTGAGGACACTTTCCCCGTCCTTTGCGGTGAGTCATTGCGTAGATGGCGATGGTCGTCTCCCCTAAAGCGAACCACTCGACGATGCAAAGACTCTATAAAATTTTGCGCTGATTCGGAGCTCGTCTTTATGAGAGCAGCTGCCATCAGTGAAGCCATCATAAAAACTAAAACTAGTTTCGAATATTGCCTAAAAATACCCCTTCTGTGGCCTCCTCCTTTTGACGGCGGCGTGGCATGCAACGACATGATGTTTGCTACAGATTAAGAGTATTGTTTTTGATGATCTGAAGTTCATTAATTACAGGAGACAACGATATTAGAATGTTGGCAGCATAATTTTTAAGATATTGAAGAAATTTGGCGTGATAATATTATTAATTTGATAGTACCACACTTTTATCTTCTTCCAGCTGCAAAAACTTACTAACAATAAGTAGGGAGGTGTCGTCTGCACATAAGTAATAATCACTCTACAGATGATTGTCCCCAACACAGCACAACACAGTTGACAAGACAACAAGAAAATAAGCCTAACGCCCGCCGCTGCCAGCTGTGTCTTGAAGCCCTGCAAATCTTTGTGTTGATTGAATGTGGAAAGCGTTCTGCTGATGGATCTTACTTTTATGTCGGGTGTCACGCAGGTAGATAGGTGTCACGCCTCGTACAATTGGGTTAGTTTGCGCGCATGCATGAGTTGTGACCTGTGACTTGTGCTACAACATAACTTCTATGTACTATGAGAGAACAAGAGAAAAAAGAGCGAAGAAAGAGATGCGACATTTGCTTTTTGTTATGACAGACAGTTCTAATGTTGTCTCAATGTGTTGGTGGCGGCCAGTCCAAATTGGCCCTCATCAAGACGAATACGAGATTGTACCGTAGTAACTTTTGCAGGTGAGATGGTGGTCGGAACCGACTCGTTTATTTTTCCTGGGATCCCATACTAACTGTATTCGCTCACTAGCACCGGACCACGCACATGAGGACAGTTCTAGAAGCGATATGGTGTCTCAATGTGTTGGTTGCGGCCAGTTTTATAAGAAGCACAGGTCAACTAAGCTAGTATGGTAACGCTCAGTTGATCTGTCCTTGTTCTAAAGCAATGCATGACTCTAGATTGTACAACAAGAGGACTGTCACTACAAGCGTTTCTGCCTGCATACTCGGCGACTGCTTGTGAAGAATCTCATTGCTACTTGTTCTTGCGCATCAAGCAGCGCAGACGATCGCAGCATTGCCACAGTCGCTCGCATACGAGGTAGCCGGATGTGTTTTACTCCATACAAAGGAGTCCTAAAGCGTTGTATGCGATATGGTGGCTTGATGGGTGCTTGTGGCAAGCACAAAAGGGGACCTCATTTGGCATCAACTCGATGCAAGGTACTTGTCAATGTCTCATACGTCAAAAGATATGTTTATGTTCATTGACTTATTTTGAAGGCCTAATACATTGCTACTATACAACACATTTATTTCTTCTTCTTTCCAATCATGTCAGGGTTCTTAGCCATCCTAAACTTGGTTGGAGTAACTTCCAAAATTTCATCACTGGCGATATACTCGACACATGCATCCATACTCATTTCAACAGGTGCAGTGATTCCAACAGTGATACCCTTAGTAGCTGATCGCATATTTGTCAATTGCTTTGTTTTACAGACATTCACTGCAAGATCACCCGGGCGTTGGTGGATTCCAACACTGTGGAAAATGACAAATATTAAGTTGTTAGCAATCAAAAAGGAGAACGGAAATCAACAGCCGAAAGCAAAATTATAACTCACATCATGTTCTTGTAGGTTTCTTCTCCAGCTTTCACAAACAACTTTCCTCTGTCCTGAGCATTCTCCAAACCGAATGAAGTGATTACTCCATCCTCGAAGGCTAGCAGAGATCCCTTATCTCTGGATTGGATGTCTACCTTGAGCTTAGGTCTGTACGAATCAAAAACAGCATCAATAATGGCAGTACCACGAGTAGCAGTCAACAACTCAGAACGAAGACCAAGCATGCCACGAGTTGGAATGAGGTATTGGATGACACTCATGGATTCCGCTCCGTCGTCAATACCCATATCTTGAAGCTCACCATTCCTGGTATTGAATAAGTCAATGACAGAACCAGAGTACTCTTCAGGAACTCGTACTTCAACCTTCTCAAATGGCTCTTCAATTTCACCAGTCTCTTCGTTTGTTTTGTAAATCACGACGGGTGGGCCAACTTCCATTTCAAAGCCCTCACGACGCATGGTTTCAATCAACACAGTAAGGTGCAACTGACCACGGCCGGAAACAGCATACTTATCCGCAGAATCAGTCTCTTCAACTTTCAACGCGACATTCCTGTCCGTCTCCTTGAACAGACGATCACGGATCATCCGACTAGTCAAAAATTTACCCTCACGTCCAGCAAGAGGCGATTTGTTCACTCCAATCGTCATTCTCACAGTTGGCTGTTCAACTGCGATTGGAGGAAGAGGCTCGGCGGCATTTGCTCCACCTCCCTCATTTGTGATGAGTGTATCTCCAATTTCAACATTGTCCAATCCTGAAAACATGATAATTTCACCTGCACTAGCAGCTTCCACCTCTCTCTTTCCCAAGTTATCAAAAATGAAGAGTGAAGTTAATCTACCAGTCTTCTTTGGCTTGCCAGGTCTTGCCAAGGCAATGGGTTGTCCATTCTTGATAGTTCCTTGTGTGATACGCGCGATACCCATCTTCCCTTTGAAATTATCGTAATCGATATTACTGACCAAGCACTGCAAGTCATTAGGGTCAGTGCTCTTCACTTTAGGTGCATCGACACAGTCTCTGATAGCATCAAATAATGGCTTCATATCTTCCTGCATGTCATTAGGATCCATGCCTGAGATCCCTTGCAAACCAGAAGCGAAAACTGTTGTGAAATCAATCTGCTCATCCGAAGCACCCAACTCCATCATTAAATCAAAGACTTTGTCCACCACATATTCTGGGCGAGCAGCAGGGCGATCAATTTTGTTCACAACAACAACAACCTTCATATCTTGCTTGAGCGCCTTGTCAAGCACAAAACGAGTTTGTGGCTTGGGGCCTTCAACACTGTCAACTACGAGCAACACACCATCACACATGTTGAGCACACGTTCCACCTATAGAATCGAATTATGAAAGTTATCAAAAGTCAGGCAAAAGAACGATTGAAATACTGTAGGAAGCAAGATAAAACATGTAGGATAAATGTACATTCAAACAAGCTCTCACCTCTCCACCAAAGTCTGCGTGACCAGGAGTGTCCATAATATTAATCTTCACACCGTCTCTCATAACAGCTAAATTCTTTGCCAAAATGGTGATACCTCTTTCTCTTTCTTGGTCTTCACTGTCCATGACACGTTCTCCTGCCTCATCAGCTTGGGCAGCGTCACGGAACACATTGGTTTGACGGAGAAGAGCATCCACAAGGGTAGTCTTGCCGTGATCGACGTGAGCAATCACTGTAATTTTTGCAAGATGGAGAAATTGTTCGTTAGGTAAACATTTGAGTTGTGGGAATGTTATCAATGCATGAGAATTATCAACATCATTCTATTTCGAACGTGTCGAACCATCGTGTCGAGGTTACAACCATGAACGACCAGCTAGTCTGTATTGACCGACTAAGTTTTTATTTTCTAACAAGTACGCACCTGCAATGTTTCGGATATTCTCAGTGGCAATAGTGCCAACAGGTGCATCCATGGTGGCAGTCATGCGAGGAGGTTGAAATACGCGGTTGACAGTTGGATTCATGAATCCTTCGACTGCGGAGAAAAGAGAGAGGGCCGCAAAAGCGGCTTTCCAGACTGCCATGGTTGGTATTGTAGCTCAACCTTAACAGCAGCAGCAAAAAGTGAGACAAAATGAAAATAGAACATTTTTTTTCTGTGGCTCTGCGCGCAGATGAAGAGATTCGTGGTGCGTGTTTTTGCCGGAGGAGTGAATCAGTGTAACAAAAGATGTGTCTCCACCAGAGTGTCTCTAATTGTCATGACATCTAGAGCCTGGCCTGCGTTGTTCTTACTATCTATTGATTTAGCTGCGTTGCATGTTTCAGCGTTGCATTGATTGAAATAGAATTTGTTATTTGCATCAAAAACGAGCGCATTAGACACCTACTTGCTGATACCAAAAACTAAACGTTCCACACAAAGGAATTGGCTCTTCAAACAAAATCTTCGTCGCAATATTCTTCTTTACCTGATCTGGCAACTCATTTGACTCCTTAGCTTCCGTGTCTTGACCGCACCAAACAGTTATATGCTGAAATTCATTCCACGGTTTTGGTACTGGATAATGTGCATTACCTGAAGTTACTTCTGATATTTCCACCTCTATGGCCGCAATCTTTTCACTGTAGAGTAAGGCAGTTGCCTTTGCATCAACATTTGATCCCAGCAAGTGATTGAATATTGACATCATTTCAGATTGTGTAACCTGCGAGAAATGAGCAAACGTACAATGCACCGACTGGATGAACCGATTTTGAGTAGTGTCATTCTCATCGTTGCATTTGTGATCGTCTCTTTTATCAAAATATTGTTTCACTTGTTCAAAGCTGTTCTTTATCTTCTCTAAAACCAAGCAGAACATTTTGTAGTCGAAGTCGAGAGATGCAATTTTGATCATTTGCGACGATGTGACTGGCGCTCGCCTCTCTATCTTTTCAGGCAACAAGGCTACCATATGCGAAAGCTTCGTGTTGAATACCTGTACCACGTGATCCAATGGTGAAGTCAGATCATCGAAATAAGTCTGATTGTTTTGTAACGCCAACCGCAGTGCCGATTCCACATCGTTCACATCTGAGCTGTTAATATCTCGTGCAAACACATTGATTGCTATCTCCAGTGCTAGCCTCACCTCTTCGGGAAGAGGAGGGACTTCGTTTCGTGGAAAGAAAGGAACTTCAATTGGTTGGTTGGCTGTCCCAACATTCAATAACCTTTCCCTTAGCACCGACACGGACATGTGTCGATAGAAACAATAAAACTTCGCAACAATCATGCAGCAGTTTGGCGTTGCAGAGTCAAGCTTCCCATTGTGTGCGTTTCCTTTCCTACTCAGCACACGATTCATGCAGACTGCAAGAAACTCAAGCGAGAATGGATAAATATCATTTCCGACGACAGTATCTTTCATACCAGCTGGAAGGACAGCAGCAGAGATGCAGTTACTGACTGAGCATAAATCATGGACGGAAGAAAAGGATACCGGTGGAACGTTCTTGTCCAAGACACAGATACAGCCACGTCTTGTAAAAATATCCTTCTCCATTTCAATGTAGAATTTCCCTTTCACTTTATCTCCTTCCCTTACGATAACAGATCTATCATTGTGACTGGCGAGAGTCACTTCCTCAATATTGCTGCATAAAGTTGATTTACCTGATCCTGGGATTGAAGGAAAGTAAACAATGAGACCAGGCCTCTCATCTGTCTGGTTCGGCGTTGCAATCGTCTGTATCACTGCCTTTGCTGTCTCGTCGCTTCGTAAGAAACAAACAGTTGCATCTACATCCGGCTGAATGCTAGCTTCCCTCGGAAGTTGAAGCATTTTATTGCACTTTGTCTTTCTCCAAGCTTGTGCCAAGCCTTTTACTTTTTTCAGTCGCTTGTTATCATTAATCTCCATATGAGCCAATGAGGTTTCCAAATCCTCGTCGCAATTGCCTACATGCACTATGTTGATTGCATCACTGTATGATTTTGAAAGCCTCCTCACGTTTCCGATGTCATCCTCGATTGAAGCTAGACAAATTATGGAGTTTCCATTTTGATGCACAGATAGTAACGCATCTCTCTCTGAAATCTCATTCATATTCCGAACTATCCTTTGGCATTTCAATTCTCGCGAGACAGCAACAGCAAGAGACTCTAGAACATACACAGATAGTCCAACAATAACTACAAGGCCATGACACCGACACTCATCCGTTGATGGAACACTAAAGTGACCGTTGGCAAACATCTTTTCAAATTCTTTGAAATGATGCAAATATGTGTTTGAGGTCAATGGAGGTAAATGTTGCGGCAACGGAGAAGTACAATAAATTGCCCAACCCTTGAAGAATGGTAACCACTTCGTCATCGATGACACTTCCCATCTTGTCAACTGCCCCATCGCATACTTCTCAAAGGCAACAACACCAGAGCTTTGAAGGGTAGACAACCCATTGCGGCAAATGAATGTCCGAATCATGTAAGGTAAGAACTTCATTTTCAGCATCAGTTTTTCTTCGTGATTGGATTGTGCAATACATGGTGCCGAGCTTCCTGCTTCAAACGGAGAGATATGTTGGTCATTGTCGCTGTCCGCCACGAGCTCGATGCAAAACCCTCTGAATAGCTCCATTCCTCCACAACCTTCTCGTATCAAGTATTTGTTGTACTTTTGAAAAGATTCATCGCGATGAATGTGGAGAATACACAAATACCTGTCACCGTCGCTTCTAGTCAACGAACTCTCCATGAGTAGTCTGTAAGTGACATCTATATGAAGAGAATCGAGTGCCTCTATCAGCTGTGCCAATTGTATTGTGTCTTGATCAAACTTGATACTATCTGCGCGATATGAGCGCATGATTTCATTGGCAACATGGATCATATTTATCTCGTCATTTGGGTCAATTTTGTTACCATCAGTTTTACTGGACAAGGGAGAAATCAGTCGCTGATTGGCCCTGTGAAACCGGTGCAATACGTCGCGAAGCTGTTGCTCGAAATCCCCCATCGCTGCCAATATTCTCAGATCAGTTTGCACAACAACATCTTTGTTATCATCAGACGGTAATAACGGCGGAATATCTATTTTGTTGCTCGGAGGAACGACAACCAATAACTTTTCTGATGCAATACAAAGCTGCTTCATTTCCTTAACTGCAATTTCATCTTTCTCATTTACATAGCGGACAACAATTCCCTCAAGAATCTCGCCTTGGAAGATATCATGAGGATACAAACTTACAACCTTGGCACTCTTTCCGTCATTCTCTGCAACGATTTTGTCCAGTCGATTGATCACAGTGGTTGTAGTTCCCTCTTCTCGCAAATCATCATAGGCTTTAAATACTTGTTCCGATGATTGCTTTGAAGCAAATATCCAAACATCATTGTGAGGCAATCGGTATTGATGCGCAAATGCAACCAATTCATTCGTCGAGTAAAATCTTCCCTTCTTGCCCCTGTCTGCAACTGCAATCAGTATCAGATAGTCTCGTATAGGCACATCTCCGTGCTGTCCTAACATCGAAGTAACCAGTTCAAACGAGCATGTCAATCTGTTTTGGTGCAAATATTCACTGCATCGATCATATTCCGAGCGCCAATTGCCTATTCCGAAACAACGCGCAAAGTGCTGCATGAGGAGGATCTCCCCTACCATCGTGAATTCATTATTTGTGGAATTTTTGCTGTAGAAGCGCTGTCTTCCACTCCACAGAACGAGCGAGCCAGAGTGTTTGAGCGAAACTTCAAGATAGCCTCGATGTGCGGCAATGTTGGCTAGCATTTGTTGACGTATCTGTGTGTCGGACTTTTCATTTTCGAACTTGGGATGGAACACAGCTTCGAGCTGAATTTTTGAGATGTTTGGAGTTATCCTGCTTCGCTTATTTCTACCCATCGCGAAGTCAGCAGCAGAGGAGAAATTGCCACCTTCGGCCTCGTGAGACATCTCTCTTTTTGCGGCTGTTTTAGAGCATGCTTTGCTCTGTATTGTACTGATGACAGCAGCGTGTTGATAAAAAATAGGAGTATTATCTACTTATATTATGTTCGTGTACCATAGTGCGATGGTGGCGTGACTGTCTGTGACTGTGACGGGTGAAAGAAAAAGTTCATGTGACGCAAGTGTCTAACACGCCCTTATAGCTTACCCTCATTACTCTAAGATGTTTCAACCTTTTATGACTGCGATAGGCCTCAGCTTTACTACCTTTCGACTAATACCCGCATCTTCGCAAGTGTCAATTACGTCGGTAACGTTTTTGTATGACTCAGGGGCCTCCTCTGCGACCAACATCGGACTTGCCACTCGAATAGAAATGCCATCATTCTTCAGTCGCGCCAGTACCTGCACGTGGTCAAGCTTCTTTCGGCTTTGGTTGCGACTTAGTGCTCGCCCTGCACCGTGACAGGTCGATCCGAAGGTTTCAGTCATTCCCTTGTCAGTACCAACCAACACATAGCTACACGTACCCATGGTTCCACCGATGAGCACTGGCTGACCAATTGATTGATAAACTTTCGGTATATTTGGATGGTGAGGAGGAAACGCACGGGTACTTCCTTTTCGATGAACAAGCAACTTCTTCATCACTCCGTCGACAAAGTGCTCTTCTACCTTGGCAATATTATGACACACATCATATACTAAATGCATTTCCATTTCCTCAGGCGTACGTTTGAACATGTCAGAGAATACTTTCCGTGTTAGGGTAGTAATGCATGATCGATTTACCCACGCAAAGTTGGCAGCACTGGCCATACCAGCTAAGTATTCTTTCCCCTCACGGCTCCCAATACGAGCGCAACTTAGTTGACGGTCATTCAACTCTATTTTGTCTTTGGACATTGCCTTTTCCATTGTCATTAATGCGTCAGTGGCGACCTGATGACCTAATCCCCTCGAGCCAGTGTGTATCATGATACACACTTGACCTACTTTGCCAATACCCATCGTATCTGCCGCCTCTTGATCATAGACTTCATCAACAATTTGAATCTCTGCGTAATGATTGCCGGCCCCCAATGTCCCAAGCTGCTTCAAACCTCGTTTCTTCGCTCGTTTCGATACACAGCTTGGGTCTGCCATGTCCATCCTACCATTCTCTTCGCAACGATCTCGATCTTCTGGCCAAGCAAGGCCCTTCTCAACTGCCCAATCAACACCTTCAGCTAACAACCTGTCTAAATCCTCCTCGGTACACTTAAAATCTCCTTTCTTACCGACACCGACAGGGATATTCTTGAACATTTCCTCCGCCAACTTTTCTTTCACATCACCACTTACATCATCTTCTGTCAAATTTGTTCGTATCAGTCTCACACCACAATTAATATCAAACCCCACACCACCAGGACTGACAACCGCAAGGGGATCTTCCATATCAAAAGCGGCCACGTTGCCAATGCAAAATCCATAACCCGAATGCACATCGGGCATAGCCAAACTAGCTTTTACTATACCGGGTAGAGCAGCAACATTGGCAGCCTGACGAAGAGCTGGGATAAATGCCTGTTCTGCATCAGAGTACGGGCCACTGCAACAAGTATCGCGAAGCTCTTGTACAAGTAGCGTTTCAAGGTCGCTGTTAACAATAATTTCAGCGGGAACTCTCATATTTGGAACAAAGCCTTTCTGAATTTGATATCGGGTGTCTGAGATGCGTTTCAGAAACGTCAATTCTTCTTCTATTGTGCGTTTTGGTTTCATTTCAGTGTCTTCGTCTTCTTCATTTAATCGCATATCCGCGGGATAATCGTCATCATCTTCATCTATGTATATACTATTGTCATGATGTTGTGGTTGTGGCTGATTAGAGCAGACTTGACAGCTTACATAAAGAGGGTCTTTTGATTGTTCTTCTTCCTGCACCATGACTTTCTGCTGCCCCTGCCACATTAATGTATTGTTCTCCACGACGGTGGAAACTGGTGGATCCTCAGGTACTGATTGCGGTTCTTTTTTCACTTTACCACCACGCTTTCGTGGTGCTCGCTTTCTTCTAGCTTTAGATGGAGTTGTTGAAGAAGGCTGTGAAGGTGACAAGGGAGGACTCGTTGGACTGGCACAAGATGTTAAAGTTAAATCTTCGTCACGAGCTGAATTGTCGGCATCATTACCATCTCCTGCTCCTATGGATAGTTCTGCTGTTACAGTATTGATTGTTTCCATCAAGTTATCGTAGTTGATTTCATCCTCAGCATCACCATCATCACCATCTTTGTCATCTTCCGTGACAAAGTAATCAGATTTATCATCTTCGGTAAAGAAAAAGTCGGATGTTTCATGTCCACTATTTTCATATCCATCCGCCCCTTCATTCTTCTTCTTTCTACGATGATGTCGATTGTTGGCAGATCTTGGGGGTAAGATTTGCTGAGCTAGTGATGCCGCCGCTTGCATTTCTGCATCCAATGGTTCTAGCCCCCTCGTCTCTGAATCTGAAATTGACGTGTCTATTGACTGGTTTGCCTGCACCATGTTGTATTTTGCACGATGCCTAACGGGCCGGCGTTGTTTGTCTTTTGGATTGATATTGTTGGGAACGACATTACTGTTATTATTTGTATCGCTTTTCTCTCCACTGGTAGTAGTGGGAGCAACTGCAGTCCCCCCACCATCTGACTTGGATTTGTTCTTTTTTCGTGGAGGTCGACTGCGACTTTTCTTTCTGCCAAACAGTCTGCCCATTCCAAGCTTCTTGGTGATTTTGCCCGTTTGAGCCGATGACTCATCAGCGTCGTCGGCCTCATTGTCACCGTATCCAACGTCGTCGTGGTCAACATCGGCGGCATCACCACAAGTGATATATTTTTCGTGTCCATCATCTGCTTCAAACGGAGCTGATTTCGGTGGAGCACGCGGAATAGTTGGTAAATCCATGCTATTGTCTCTGCAAAGACAAAGTAACCGTTGCCTATGGACAGAAAAATGATATGACTGGCTTTGTCAGAGTAGGTATTACTTCCGGAGGCACCAAAATCAATTGTAGATAATTAGCATCTACTAGATACGAAGTATCTATCGGAGGGCGATGCCAAAAAATTTATCGAAGCGATCCCACAAATCGAAAATAAAAGCCTCTCCGAAAGGGGATCGAACCCTTGACCTCAAGATTAACAGTCTCGCGCTCTACCTACTGAGCTATCGGAGAAGGTGTACCGCTTGTGCGCTCGGTGATGATTCATGTGCGAATGAACTTATTATGTACTGTGCTTGAGAATCGAGATAACAAGCACGTACGCACCGTCCATTATTTTATTTTGGCGCGCTCCACTCGCTACCATACTTGCTGTTATCCCCGTCGTCCGTCACTCCCCACATCTACACGAGACGCCATGAGAGCCGCTACTGCAGCCTTCCTTTCCTTCCTTCCAACGGCAGTGTCCTTTGCCACCACCAAGAGGCCATCTTCTGTTCGAGCATCATCCAACCTTATGGCCAAGCTGGGCGACTCCATTGAATTTGCGAAGTATGAAGGTCTTGGAAATGATTTCATCTTGATTGATGATCGTGATAAGAGTGATCCCTCCTTGACTCCTGAGCAGAGCGAACGGTTGTGCAATCGTAACTTTGGTATTGGTGGAGATGGAGTTATCTTCGCCCTCAAGGCACCTGAAGGTAAGATTGTAATATTATGTTACAATGATTATAACATGTGAAGTTATGTTCACATGTCTACACCAAGTCTTTCATCTAATAACATCATCGATATTTCTTATCACCACTACAACCTACATCCACATATTACACGACAATCTAAACACAACTCTTAGGAGAAGACTATGACTTCACAATGAGAATCTACAACAGCGATGGATCCGAGCCAGAAATGTGCGGAAATGGTATTCGTTGCTTTGCTCAGTTTTTGAAGGATTTGGGCGAAGACTCCGAATCCTACCGAATCAAAACACTTGCTGGACCCATCATTCCAGTTATGAATGCGGATGGAACCATCACTGTGGATATGGGGGAACCCATTCTTGATGGACCTTCTGTACCAACAACACTCACACCTAATTCGGAGCACAATAGCGTGTTGGAGCAAACTCATACCTGCAATGGAAAGGAGTGGAAGATCAGTGCCGTTTCTATGGGCAATCCTCATGCTATCATATTTGTGGATGATTTAGAAAAGGATATTGATTTTGAGAAGGATGGACCAGCTTTGGAGAGAGATACAGGAGCATTCCCAGCCAAAACCAACGTAGAATTCGTCCAAGTCATGAGTCCTACCCATCTCAAGATGAAGGTGTGGGAACGTGGTGCTGGACCTACCTTGGCATGTGGAACTGGAACATGCGCTCTTGTTGTTGCCGCAATTCGGGCAGGAAAGATTCCTAGGGCTGGAAAGGAAGGTGTTCGAGTAACACTTCCCGGAGGAGATTTATTCATTGAATGGAGGGAGGAGAACAATAAAGTTTACATGAGCGGACCAGCAACATTGAGCTTCAAGGGACAGGCCATATTGAAGGATCGGCCATAGATAGTACTATAGGAGATAATCGAAGTAGAACTTGATTGTACCAGTTGATTGTCGTATAGACGCACGCGAACCGAAGTCATTCTGAAGGAATGCATACAATCTATGTGGGGAGTGCAGTACTCATCAACCTCCTTGGCAACCTATCCACAATCTCAAACAATGCAGCCAAATAATGTGAAGGGAACACACCTACAGCATCAGCTCCTTGGCAACCTATCCACAATCTCAAACAATGCAGCCAAATTATGTGAAGGGAACACACCTACAGCATCAGAGTCAAACGCATAAAACATCAGCAGAAGTTATCTGCACGAACACACGCGAGAGCTCGCGAGGAAGGCAATCTCAGCAAAAAACACAAGAGCGATAAAAAATAGTAGTATTATGAACCAAGCCAGCTCTTGCATTCGAACAACTGGTCAGCTACTTGTGTGGTCATCATTCAGGGGTGAAGTCGGGACGTCAACTAATGGTGCGCTTGATTCCAGTGCGTGGTGCAAAGCAGAGGAGGAGCTTCAGGCCAATGACCATCGTCGCCTCCTACAGCAATAGTAATACACCATTACTCACGCGTATTTAGGACAGTACGCAAAGCAGCCTACCCACGCACTGAGAAGGGCGGCGATAACAGAGGAGGAGCTTCTGGCAACATAAATCCTTCGTCGCCTCCTACTGTTTTTGACTTCAAGTGACATCGCTGCATTTAGCAGGACAAGAGAGTCAAGCGTGCGTATTTGCAATGAGGAATACACCCTTCACTCACATCAATTGTACCATTCCCCTTATTTGACTGCACAGTCACCGCGACTTCCCCATGAATGAGAGTTTCCCACACGGCCATTTTCGTGAAGTCCAAACCAATGATGACGTTTAACATTTCATTTTTAATGATCTCCTTAAACAGAGGGCGTAAATATATTTGGAATGTTGATAAACTTTCCCTTCCTAACGATGAATGTTTTTTTTGGTGTTTTTTTTTTCCTTCTGGTGACGCATTCGCAGTCGGATTTTTCATATTGATGACTGGGTTGAATGTTTCTTTTTCAAGGGTGCCAGATTGACAGCATACAATGTTCTTTTTTCTATTTGATGATTGACAGATGTTCTGATTCTGATGTAGGGCAGTCCACCGATGTGTAGTTGATGGGACATGTTCTATGCGGTAACTGCAGGAGGATGGTGTGACACAGCAGTAAAATTCAGATGACTGGCAAATGGAATACATAGAGAATGCTTAGCGTCTCCCCCCACGACCACGTCCACCACCACGACTTCCTCCGTTTCCGCCACCCCCACCACCACGACCTCCTCCTCTCCCCCCCCCACGTCCATCACCTTGCTTTTGCTGCTGCTGCTGTTGAGGGTGCTGCTTGGGCACAAAGGTAATCTGCATCTGCATACCCTTGGGTGGTTTAAACCCAGCACTTTTCATTGCCTTGGCTGCTGCCCCAATGGCTTGTTGAGTAGGAGCAGTAACAACAGCAGCTGCAGCAGTACTCTTAGGTGTTTGTTGCCCCTTCTTGGCAATTCCAGCCAAGGCACGTCCCTTCGCGCGAACCTTGGATTTGACATCGGCAAGGCTGGGACCGCCAGGACGTCCTCCCCCCCGTCCCCTCCCTCCCTTTCCAGCGGCGCTATTCTTACGCCCTCCCTGTCCAGCAGCGCCGGCACGTCCAGCCTGTCGTGTGACCTGCTTTTCGACATCCATGGCATTGGCTTTTTTGGTAGTTGCAAGTCCTCGGCGTGCCGCGATATTGGCAGCACGATTGGCTTTATTTCCACCCGTGGCACGTGCCGCGGCATTGTTCTTGTTGCCCGAAGTGGCGCTCTTGCGACGGGCTTTGATCATGTCGTCTGTGATATGATTCACGATTGATTATTTTGTTGTGAGGTTGTATATGCGTTGGAATTTCGGGGGGAGTTGTTGTTTTGTTAGTCAAGAGCCGTAAAACAAATTGATGTCGGCGTCTATGTGCTAAAGAAGGTCTTACCTAATGACATGTCGACGTTTGTGGAGGTTCCTATGGAGAATGACATGGTGGTTTGATTGTTTAGTTTGCTACTATTGCTATACGGTGAAGTTTGTGGGCTGCGCAGCTTGAAAAATTTTCATGTATGAGCCAATCTGAGTCCGATTTTGGATGGCGGGAACTGCTATCTAAAAATGCGCGGGCGGATCGCCTCTATATCTTTCTTCGTTATTTTCACCACGCTTATTTTGGCTTGGCTGTTGCTGACTGTACAATACATCGAACAACTTCGTGTCTGTCGACTTCTACCATCACTTCCAACGCTGCCATAAGAAGACGAAGATTCAAACAACCCGGTAAGCAGGTGTGTACGAGCACCCCCAGACAATGACGCTGTCCTCCCTCGCAGTTACAGTAGCCGCCACCATATCAACCACCCTCAACAAGCAAAGTAGAAACAGCAAATTCTCCACATTAGCTTTGTTTTTCGTAGCCACAACTGCTTCCTCGGCGGCGCGTGCGTTTTCGTCCTCGGCTCCTTCGTTCTTACCTCGTCACCAAGGTTTGCTACTACCGATTGAATCATCTCACAGCGGTGTATCTTTATTGAACAAATCTCTCATTCACAAAACTCGTGGCGGCGGTTCATTGAATTCCATCATCTTTGGTAAAAAAATATCTTTCACCAGACGTTTCAGTAGTACTCAAATTGAACAAGAAGTTTCCGAAATGGATCAAGTCAAAGCAGCAGCATCGAAAATCACTGCAGCTGACAAGTTGTCATTGATGAGGAAGAAAATGGAGGAGAATGGTGTTGATGGTGCGTTTGTTCATTTTTCTTTCTCTGTTTATATGTTTGAATGTTTTTACCAACTTTATCACTTGCTTGCTTTTATTCTATACTCGGAATGAAACACACACACACACACACACACACACACACACAAACAGTCTACCTCATCCCATCGGATGATCCACACCTTTCCGAATACGTACCGGCAGCATACATGAGACGAGGATATCTCACCGATTTTCATGGTAGTGCGGGCACAGCTGTAGTAACAATGGACGAAGCATACCTATGGACGGATTCACGTTATTTCAACGAGGCTACTCTTAGATTGGATGCTAATTACTGGACATTAATGAAGCAGGGCCAACCAAAGATCCCTACAATCACCAAATTTTTAGCCGATCTTGCAACATCTCACTATACAACCCACTCCAAACCACTCCGGGTAGGTATGGATGCTTATGTTCATGCAGCAAGCTTTGCTAAGGAGTTGAATGAGGCTTTTGATGCTGCTGCTGAAGATATTATGGAGGGTGATGTCCCACCCATCATTGCAGAAATTGATACTCTCGATGGGAAACAAAATTTGGTCGATTCGATTTGGGAGGACAGGCCCGACCTGCCCAAGAATCCCTTCCGTGTCCATCCAATGAAATATGCAGGGATGTCTGTTCAGGATAAAGTTACCAAAATTCGATCTGAAATGACAGAAAAGAAGGCAACTATGACTGTCTTCAGTGCCTTGGATGACATAGCTTATCTGTTCAACGTTCGTTGCATGGGAGATGTGGAGACATGCCCCGTTGGGATTGCCTACGCGACCATTTCTCAGGATGAAGTTGCCCTGTATTGTGATCCAGAGAAGGTTGCTCCCGCTGAAGTTTCAGAACACATGAAGGAAGCGGGAGTTACCATCAAACCATATGGTGAAATTGTTTCAGATATCGAATCTCACCTCTCGGGTGGAAAGAAGAACAAGGTGTGGTTGGACAATGGACGTTCCAATTATGCACTTAGTCGTGTCATCCCCGAGGCTTCACTCATTGAGGCACAAAATCCGGTAACGCCCATGAAAGCTTGCAAGAATGAAGCCGAGATGGAGGGTATGCGCCAAGCTCATATCGTCGATGGTGCCGCAATGGCTCATTTTATGGCATGGTTGGAAAATGCAATAGTCAAGGAGAAAAGAACTGTAAGTGAAGTAGAGGTAGATGAAGTCCTCACTGGATTTAGAGCCAAGCAGCCTGGATTTAAAGAGGTTTCGTTCCCAACCATTGCCGGTGTTGGTGCAAACGGTGCCATTGTTCACTATCGTGCCGCTGAGGGAAGTGACTTACTCAAGTATTTAGATACGACCCAACCAATTTTGATTGATTCTGGTGGACAGTACGAATATGGAACGACTGACGTGACGAGAACTTGGCACTTCGGCGAGAATCCAGATGAAGAGTTTAGAGAATTATACACTAGGGTACTGAAAGGAAACATCGGTGTTGATTCAATGGTCTTCCCAGAAAATACACCTGGGTTTGTCCTGGATGTCTTTGCACGCAAAGCACTGTGGGAAATTGGAAAAGATTATGGTCACGGTACTGGACACGGAGTTGGGGCAGCTCTCAATGTGCATGAAGGTCCACACAGTATCAGTCCACGATGGGGCAACAAGGAGGTACTCAAGGCTGGTATGGTTACAAGTAACGAACCCGGCTTTTACGATGATGGAAACTTTGGCATTAGGATCGAAAACCTGCTCGAGATTGTAGAGGTTTCAAGGAGCGAAGAAGCTACCAATGGAGAGAAGCACGGAGAACAGCCACCCAACAAGAAGCAAAAGGTGGCAGCAGCGGAGGGTAAAAAGTTCCTCAAATTTGGCAAGCTTACTTTGATCCCTATCCAAAAGAACTTGATCAAAATTGAAATCATGACAGAAGATGAACTGGATTGGTTGGATTGTTACCACCAAGAAGTTTTGCAAAAAGTCAAGCCGTTGTTGGAGGAAGGATCAGCTGCCATGGAATGGCTTGTTAAGTCATGTGAACCCATCAAGAGAAACTAGATAATACTTTATACTCGTACGTAGTTTTCTAATCCTAATCAAACACCTAGCACCTAGGTACATCAACACAACATATCATGTCGATAATCTCGAAAGGCAACAGAAGCTTCAACACATGTCATTAGGCTCTATATCATACGGTCCAAACAAACTCATGATCCAATATGTCACCACAATCATTGCAAAAGAACCAACAACGTCTTGCACGGCAGTCTCAAGTGGCCCCGACCACTTGCCACTATCTCGATCAAAAACAAGCGCAAAGAGTATTGGAGCGAATGTCCCCGTAACACCCGCCGTAAAGATACCAATCCACTGCGCTATAAAGATGGAGAGTGCAAATGGCACATGAAATCCTCCCATACAGAATGCAATACTACTCGAAATGAATCCCAAAGCACACCCCAAATACATGGCAGCAGTAATCTCCTTCTTCAACCAAGCCGTATAATTATCCACACAAACCTGCGAATGACTAATAGCTCTTGTCGTCAATGTACTAGCCTGCAGCCCAACATTACCAGATACAGCCGATATAATTGGCAATAATGAAATGAGCGCGGTATACTTCATCCGTCCAATCAAACCACATAATCGATCACTCCCCCCCGAAATCATAAACAACGTTGGCAATTCAAAAATCAATGTAACGAATAATGCAAAGGATCGTTCTGGGAAGGCACGTTGATAGGCGGTACATAATCCATATTCTTCTGCCTCATTGGATATGGCTAGTTGGGATGCAGCACTTTCGGATCGAATGTCGCTAAATACACTTTCGGCAATATCAATAAAGTCTGGTACAGTATCTCCCTCGTTGTGGTTGTTGTTGTCGATGCTGTTGTTAGCACGACCGATGATAGAGCTGCGAATTAACTTCCAGGAATGTTGTCGACGGTTCGAAGAGGAGGATAATGAACTTCCCCGAACACGTATTGAACCTGGAATGATGTCGTCTCCTTCTTTTTTGGTTGGAGGAAGAAGACGGCTGGTGCTGCCATAATCTGATGGCTGACGCGCTGATGTAGCAGTTGCGGCTGCCCTTTCATCATCATTGGCGCCGTCACCGCCGCTGTAGCCAACTACTCTTCGGTAGGCTGCCACTAGTCTCTTCAACATGGTGGTATCTTTTTGTTCTTTGAAGGCGTATTGTACGTAGCCTTATTTTTGGCCTTGTTTTATGTCGGCTTTCGTCGGACATCAGTCGGACGACAAGATATGACACAAAGATATAACACTACGAATAAGGTACACACAAGAAGAAGTGACAATACTTTTTTCTGGATGGGAGAGTTGCATGCTCTCTTGGAGGCCTGCGGAGGTAGATAGCTGCGCTGTCAATGAATTCCATCACAATTTTGGTTTCTTCACTAAGTCCTTGGCAAGCAAAGGTGAGAAAAGCTTACATCTTTAGTTTCAAGGTGCTTCATTGGAGGGATGTGATTCTCTTCATCTTCATCTCCCCAGTGTCAATACATAGATATGTGTTTTGTAGGGGAAGGATAGGAAACTTCCTGTATGCAGAACACGACAATGCACGCTATTTGCATGCATATATTCAAGATGCAAACGCATATTGTGCGCAGGGCGGTCACGGGCCGATGAATTCTACAAGACATTGAAAAAATTGACTTCGTTGTCAGTATGTAGACATTCGTCTCATGGCAACCATATCTCTCGCCATTTCAGATATCATCGGGCTGTTTTGGACTGCATTAACTATAGCTTCCAGCGATAAAGGACCTGCCATTTGACTCCTATCGAGTAATTCTTCGAGCTGCCGCGGCACATCGCGTGCAGCATCTTGCAATCCAGCTAAATCTTTGATAGAGAGCATGACATGCTTCAATTACTGCGTAATCTGGCTGTGAGCTGGGAGGTGGCAGGTGGCCTGGAGGTGGCATCGTCGAGTGCGTTGCGGAGAGCATCCTTTACGACGACATCATGGCTCATTATTGCGTTGACTTAGGCCTGGACTTCTTGGGCACCCCCTTTGCGTTGAAATATTCTAGAATCCGGATGAGTCTAGTGTTCGATGCGCCTCCAGCGGCCGCCGCATCAGCGGTAGCATCGTACCATCAGATGCAGCAAGGTCGAACATTTTGCCGGACAACCGTCATCCGACAGATTCCTGCTACTTAATAACCACTTTCGCGTCGGAGAAAATAACGCTTTTATGGAGAAGGACCAAAATACTTCATATGACTGAACGTCCTGCCGCCATAAGAATTCCTGTGTATGCTTCTACTCTCTTTTTGAAGAAATTTCTCGTGTGAAGATCATCAGCGAGTCTCGCTGCAAAGAGAGAAACTTTCATCGGGTCAACAGCGTTTCCGAATTGAGGTTTAGGTTTGTTACTTTGGCGTAGATTACGTAGAATCTTATGCATACAAAATTCGGTGTCCCCTTTTTTGATTTTGCACACCTTTCAATAATTTTCAAACCTCAAGGTTTTGAAACCCTGATGGCATGGCGAGAGAGTGACCGCCCGATGAACTTGCTGAGAAGCACAAGCTCTGCTTTGATTTGATTATTGTAACACAAAGCAACCCCAAACGTTCTCTTCCAGAAGCGGTTCAGTGCAAAAAATGAATTACCGTTTGTTTCCAGCTTTGCTCGCCCTCCTTCTACTGGGCAACATCCTCGACGCGGCAACATCTCGCTCATTGCAAACGTGTGAAACGATTAGCGGACGATCGTGTTTTCGCTCTCTCGACGGCATGATGCAATCCATGCAGGACCTCGCCGCCAGGTATCCCCACCTGATTACCATCGAAGCAGTTGGCGAGTCATTCATAAAGAAGCATGGCACCTCTGGCATTAACATGACCAAGTTAGGGTATGATACGCCGCCCGGATACGACATCTACGCATTCAACATCACCGCCTCCAACAGCACACGTCAATCATTTGATAAGGGCAAGATGCTCATCACATCCGGCATCCATGCTCGTGAGTGGGCAACGCCGGAACTCAACGCAAGGTATATTGAAATGTTGGTGCAGGGATATAAAGTCAATGCGGATATTACTTGGATTCTAGAGCGCAATGAAATTCATGCAATACTCTATTTAAATCCGGATGGTAGATTCATTGCAGAGAAGTACCCCTCCTCAATGTGGCGTAAGAACTTGAATCCCGTAGGCTGTGGGAAGGGAGTCGATCTTAATCGAAACTTCGACTTCATGTGGGGTGATACGAAAGGCTCCAGTGCAAATCCATGCTTAGACACTTATCATGGCCCGTCGGCAAACAGTGAGCCCGAAACACAAGCCTTGGTAAATTACGCGTTGAAGCTCTTCCCAAAAGGTCAACGCAAGAAAAACCCTGAGAAACAAAAAGACGAAGCCTTTGGAGAGGACATTACAGGATTTTATTTCGACATCCATGCTTTTGGCAGCTACAACTATTACCCTTGGGGTCACATTGACGCAAAGAGTCCAGATGACGAAGCTTTTCAAGCCTTGGGAAGAAAAATCAATTTCTTCAATGGATACAAACTGTGGTCGGGCGGCCAACCCAACTTCAGGTATCCTGTTACCGGTGTTACAACAGATTACATGTATGCAACGATGGGGGTGGCAAGTATGCTCTTTGAAATTGGATCCAGATTTCATCAACCATGCGCTGAGTTTGAGGATGAGATTTTGCCGAAAAACTTGCCCTCGTTGATTTATGCCGCGAAGATTGCTCAGAAACCATTTTTCTTGGTCAAGGGACCGGATATTTTAGAGCTCGACGCAAGGCATATCAATGGACAACTGCGTGTATCAGCCAAGGCAAGTGATGGTAAGATGGTAAACACCATCATGATCTCTCAACCATTGAATAACTTCTCTGACTTCCCAACGGGTAGCCAAATAATACAAACAGTTCATCTTTACCTCGATATTCACCCCGATGATTGGCAACAAGGTGATGATAGGTGGGATATGGAAGTCGTTGACGGCAACTTGGACACAAGCGAAGAAGTTGTCGGGTTGGCTATTTCAACGAAAGACCTTCCTTCGGGTATGCATACCGTGTATGTGCAAGCTATCGATTCTCTAGGTTATCGTGGACCCGTATCCAGTGTGTTCGTCAACTTTGATCAACAGCTTTCTACTGAGGTCACATTATTTCCCACTGCCGAACCAACTAATGTTCCATTCAATAATGAAACCGCAGGAACATTATCTCCCACATTCAATTCCATTCGGCGAAGGGGGTAAGAGGATAAGGAGCTACGTGAAGCCCTATCTAGTTGCTGGAGCGAACTTCCTCCGCAACATTTCAAAACAATGTGGGAGGCTGATGCACCAACATATCCAACCCCGTTTTCTTAGCTTGTTGGATGACAGTCACAATCCAATAAGACTTGCTGCATGCCGGGTTCTCAAGGGCTTGCTAATTCTCATTCATTCTACCAAAAGTACATCTCCTTGCGCGTCAAGACACGATCTACTCCTCGCTCCTATAAGGTCGCCTACATTGCAATTTACCGCTCCATTCCCCATTTTCAACTACCACAACAATGCTCTTTTTTGGGCAAGAAGGATGCTCGTATGTACCGCGGGTAATGCGAGAGAACGAATTCAACACTACGCGTCTTCAAGAAACCCAATGATGATGTCAGACAGAAGTGGATGGGACCTTTGATTGAAAGGTTAAGTTAACCAATGTATCAACTAAAAATAATGTTGTGAAATCGGCAATAACAGCTACAAGAACGCAATTTGACGTTGATAAGTTGCACTTAACAAAACCATCGATCTGATAAATACCCTTATCCTAAATCTTCAGTGTGCATACAAATAATGATCTCTGCTCCTTTCCTCTTTGCGGCTCCCATAGTGCTGTCACTATCTGCGATTTGTTACGGACACTTACCGAAGTGTGAAAAGATTTTTGTGTCACAATCACTGATGAAGAAGCTCATCGATCTTTCGAAAATAATAAAAAGATCATGGCGGCGTGCGGCGGTTATTATTTCACATCATAAGCGAGAGAGAGAGAGAGATACACAACAGCAGCTGCTACATACCGAGACAGAGTATTTGACAAACTGTATAATATCATGGCAACCGCCCTAGCAATGCCCCTAATAAGCAGCAGCATAGCCTCCTCCTCCTCTCCTCCTGAGCAGCAGAATAAACGTCCCCGCCTGCCCATCGCCACAGCCTCCGGTCTACTCGCCCTCCTTTCTGAACCAGACCCACTCTTGGTCCAGCATGCGTTATCGAAATTATTATCGGTAGTCGATACGTTATGGCATGAGGTGGCTGAGGCCTTGCCGGATTTGGAAGCGATTGCCGAGGGGGGTGCTGCTGTTGGCTCTACTGACGACGACGACGAGGATGACAATGACGATACCAACATGGCATCCACAGCCGCTGACATCACCACAGCAGCAGTGTATGATACACCCACACGTCAAAAGGCAGCAGCACTGGCCTCACGTGTCTTCTTCCATCTCGAGGAACCCCGTCAGGCATTGCGATTGGCATTGGAAAGTGGGAATGA
Source organism: Skeletonema potamos (assembly GCA_036940105.1). NCBI lineage: Eukaryota > Bacillariophyta > Thalassiosirophyceae > Thalassiosirales > Thalassiosiraceae > Skeletonema > Skeletonema potamos. Next base: position 90,423 of record JALLBJ010000081.1, read on the forward strand.
ATATTTCAATGTACTTTCGCCCAAGGCGGAGGATGAGGCCTACGTGGAACGGCTGGTGAATGCGGCTATTGGGGAGTATGTGAAGAAGAGGCGTGCCGAGTTTGATGGTGGCGCCATTGCGACTGCTACCAAGGAGGAAGAGGAGGACGAGGAATTGGATATGGACAAATTACAAACCGTCGTTCATCTCATGTTTGAACGGTGTTATCAAGATGGACAATATGGTCATGCCCTGGGGGTGGCGTTTGAATCCATGGAGAAGAATAAGGTGGCTGAAATTCTGGGTCGACTCCTCTCCTCTGTTAGCAGCAGTGAAGATGAGGTGGTAACGACGTTGAAGTATGCACTCCAATCGGCACAAACGTTAATCACCTCCAAGAATTTCAGGGTGGAGGCATTGTCACTTGTCGCATCCACACTGGAACAATTCTTGCAATCTAAGAATGGAGATTATTCCTCCACCAACTCCAAAGAGGCGGCATGTACATTGGTATTATGTCGACAAATTTTGGGGGATGCAGATGCGGTGGGAAAAATGATTGCATCGTTGATTGATGCCACCAATGAGGAGGAGGATGATACGGCATTGTTGGGATTGCAATTGTGTTTTGATATTGTTGATTCGGGTGATGAAGCATTTGTTACCAAGGTTGCCAAGTGTTTGCCCAAGCAGGAGGTGGTGGAGGGTGGTGGTGAAATTGCCAACGCTGACACTACTACTAATACCGACACACAACATCGTTCGGCCAGTACATGGGCCTACTTTGCCAACGCTCATCGTGTCCTCACTGGAGGATTTACATCCGAACTATCCCTCTCCTTCCTGTACAAGAATTCCAATTTCGATAAACTCATCATGACTAATTTGAAGAAGGCATTGGAAGAGCGGGGTATGAGTCGTAATTCGGTTTTGCACAATTGTGCTGTGACGGCACATGGATATTTGACTGCGGGGACGACGAATGATTCGTTTTTAAGGGATAATTTGGATTGGATGAAGAAGGCTAGTAATTGGTACGTTTCATGTAAATGGCATCGGGTAATAGTTGTGTACTGACTGTATTTTGTTTGTTGTTTTGCTGTTGATGTTTGTGTGTGCGTCAGCCACATGTTTATTTATTCCCTTCCAACCTCACTTACACTTTTGATTCTATATATTGCAGGGCCAAATTTTCTGCCACTGCCTCGATGGGAGTAATCCACGCTAGTCATACCACCGAGGCCATGACCCTCCTCGAACCATACCTCCCACCATCTGCTCCTGCTGACGATCCTAATGCGGAGCACCCAACCGTCAGTACTACTGGAGGATATGCCGAGGGTGGATCCTTGTATGCTCTTGGACTCATTCACGGAAGTCACGCGGGATCTTCCACAGAGAAGCGTTTGGAGGCGAGTACATTCTTGAGAAAACACTTGAGGAATTCGCATGCCAATGAAGTCATTTCCCATGGTGCAGCCTTGGGTGTGGGTTTGACTAGTTTTGGCTCTGCAGATTTGGATGTTGTGAGTGAACTCAAAGAGTTGCTTTACACTGATAGTGCCGTGGCCGGCGAAGCTGCAAGTTATGCCATGGGGATGGTACTTGTGGGTAGTGGGGCCGGAAATGCTTCCTCATCGGCAAGTGAAGAGTTGGCTGAATTGGTCGCTGAGTTGCGCAACTACTCTCGCGAAACACAGCACGAGAAGATTATTCGTGGAATTGCCATGTGTCTGGCGTTGGTAAACTACGGACAAGAGGAGAACGCCGATGCAACTATTGAAGAAATGAGAGGAGATCGCGACCCAATTATTCGTTATGGGGCCATGTATGGTTTGGCATTGGCATATTGTGGTACGGGCTCCAATAAGGCTATTCGTATCTTACTTCATACTGCCGTGAGCGATGTTAGCGATGATGTGAGAATGGCTGCCGTGATTGGGTTAGCATTTGTGCTGCACAAAACCCCAGAACGTGTACCTGATTTGGTCCGTCTCTTGTTGGAAAGTTTTAATCCTCACGTCCGTTATGCTAGTTGTATGGCGGTGGGAATTGCTATGGCTGGCACTGGAGATTCCGAAAGTGTCGCTCTATTGGAGCCAATGCTCACTGATATGACAGATTTTGTGAGACAAGGAGCATTGCTTGGAACGTCCATGATTTACATGCAACAAAGTGATAATTGCAACCATCGCAAGATCAAGACTTTCCGCGACAAGTTGGCAAATCTTGTAGGTGACAAGCATCAGACAACTTTAACCAAAATGGGTGCGATTCTTTCGACTGGTCTTCTTGATGCCGGCGGAAGAAACTGTGTCATATCGCTTGGCTCTCGTAACGGATTCACGAAAATGACCAGTGCTGCAGGTCTAGTCCTGTGGCTTCAACATTGGCACTGGTATCCGCTCATGCACATGTTCAGCCTCGCTGTTACTCCCACCTGTACGATCGGCTTAAACAAGGACTTCAAGTATCCCAAGAAATTCGAAATTCAATGCAATTCGAAACCCAGCGTCTTTGCCTACCCGAAGAAGCTAGAGGAGAAGAAGGAAGAGAAGAAGAAACGCGTCGAAACGGTGACTCTATCCACTACTGCAAAAAGCAAGGCAAGATTAGCACGGAAGAAAGCTAAGGAGGAGGCTGAGTCTGGCGGAGATAGTGCAGAGACAGCAATGGATGTCGATAAGAAAGAGGAAGAGGGCGAATCCAAGAAGGAGGATGGTAAGGAGGATGAAAAGACAGAAGGCATGGACGTAGATGGAGAAGGCGAAAAGGAAGACAAACCCAAGAAGAAGCGCGAACCTGAACCAACGTCATTCCGTATCTCTAATCCTTCTCGCATCACAAAATCTCAAGCAGAAGTTTGTGCATTTGATCTCAACCAGCGTTATCGGCCAATCCGACACGTAGAGAAGCCGTATGGTGTCATTATGCTTACGGATTCAACACCTGGTGAGGAGGAAGATTTGGGTGCGGTCAAAACGCCAGCAGCAGAGGAAGAAGCGGATCCGCCAGAACCTTTCGAGTGGACTCCACCTGGACATCCTGACCATCCAGATACCAAAGTTGACGAGAGAGAGTCGGGAAAAGGCAGCAAGGAGGAGAGTAAGGGCGAGGGAAAACCTGTCGTTGACAACTCTACGGCAGAATAAATTTTTTTAGACATACTTCTATTATATTGTTTTTCATTTTTGGCTGTGCAGCAGTAAGCGTGGTGTCCTGATTTACACACCGTAGCAGATGAGGTTGATCATAGAACGGGATTATATCATCGGTTGCAAATGCCATGAAGTGCACTTCGATCTAGGAAACAGTATTTTCGCTATTAGATGCAAACACAATTAAGTAGGTACCATAGATGCGCTGAGTAGATTTATATTGTAATGCCCCTTGGGTTTCTGTTTATATCGGAGTGTCTTCGTTGCGTTGAGAGATAAGAAGCGACCGCCTGCATAGTACTCTTACATAGTACCTGGAATAACTTCTTTTCTTTTCTATTGTAGTGATTAATGACGCACAATGACACTATTAAGCCATCAAAACACCAATAATTATCTTTTTCCATTCATAAGCTCCAGTTTTTGACACTCCACCTGCACAAGACGTTGATTCAATCTATCATTATTGTCTCTCAGATCTTCGTTCTCCATTAGCAGTGTTTCGAGTTTCTTACTTAATTGCATAATCAACTTCGAATCGTTAGCTTGGGTCCTGTCTTTTTCAGCATTTTCCAACATCGATCGATGGAGTTGATCACGGAAAGATAGCAATTCGTCTTCCTTCTCCTTTAGATCGGCGTTACCTTGAAGCATCGTGAGAAGAAGGCGATCATAACTTTCTCTTTCTTTGTTGATGAGATCATGGACATCTGCCAAAGGCACCATGACATCGGGCCGTTGATTGAGGAACGGATTTTGTGCATTCTTGTGGGTAGACCCTGGCATTCGCCTTGCATGTTGTACTGCAGCAGGCGACTGAATCAAAGATATGCTTATTCCCTCGTGAACTTGGAGGTCGGCAAGGATACCACGTAGGCCCACCAAAAGATCATTCCTAGCTGATCGAGACTTGAACCGAAGGAAGTAAGACCTTGCCGATGCCATTGGTGTCGGCGTCGCCTTGATAGTCAAGAACAGACCACTCTGCATATTTTCGGATTTCATCTTAGACGATTTTCCCTTCTTGGACGCCGAAGATGGGAGCTGAGCGTGATCATAACCATCACAACCAGCCTTGACTTCTAAAATATCATTTAGAGGAAGCGGTTCATGGGCAGCTTTGTCGCGTCTTCTGCCAAGGGCCTTACTCAAGTAGCCTCCTGTAGAAATGAAAGTCAACACAGTTTGGACCAGCAACTCGCCCCTTCGGTGAAGTTTGAGCGTCATAGAGCTTGACTTCACAACGAATTCATCACTTCCTGGACCATCCAAGCTAACTTCGGCACTCTGGTTGAGTTGCCACAGAGTAACATCTACACCCTCTTCCATCAAAGAATAGAATTTCTTCGCCTTCCTCTCAAACACACGTACCTCGTCACGAAGAGCCTGCTCCCTGTCTTTTCTGCTAGCTACTTCATGTTTCCATCCAACTGCCATAACTTCAGCCTCTTCCTCTGTCGGTTCGTCGCCGAGGAAGCCTCTCTTAATCATCGGGAAATAATCACTTACTGTACTCTTGAGATCACGCAAATCTTCTTGCGCTTGACCAATAGCAGCAGATATGGCGTCTTTGGCGATGACATTCTTCTCTGGGGTTTTGAACATGAGATTTGAGCTGTTGTTTTGACAATTGAATCACAAGAGATTGAGATTAGTTTGGTTTCGTCACGTCAAATATTTTGTTATGCAAAGTACATATTCCCAACAGTTCTCCAAATAGTTCGCCAGCTCCAAACAGGCAAAACAGAGAATCAGTCAACTCATCAAAAAGCCTACGTTGACACAACCACACAAGCAAAAGACATTCTACTGTCACTCATTCCATCAATTGAACCATCTAGTGCCATTAGACGTGTTCTGGCATAGTTGACAGAGTGATGCCAACGAATAACGACAAACATAGCAACGACTAGCAAAAATATCCCTAGCACCAGCAACACGACAAGTCTAAAAAGATGACATTTAACAAACAGGTGTGCAAAGTGAGGATTTGGTTCAACATTCCATTTCTATTCCGGAGCAAGGTGGATGTTTGCAACGGGAAATGTGCAGATCCACCTCGTCTCTCAAACAGAACCAGAACGCTTGAACACTCATTCAACCATCCTTGCAACAAGAGTTGTACGTACCGAACTTGTTCCACTTCGCTTGGGTCTGGGATATCACTTGTATCCATTTCACTTCCAGAGATTTCACTGACTGCATCCGATATGTAGTCAGTAGAAGCGGTAACGTCGACCACTCCCTTGTCTGCCATCGACGCTCGAAGGTTCTTGATTTGTGTTCTCATGGCACGGCTCATCTTCCTTTCTTCTTCCAATTCTTCTTCCAACCTGGCCACCTCAGCGTGATGTTGTGCCAGATCCTCTGAAGACAGTGTGGCACCAATCACCACAGCTTCTGCCAATTGCTGTGCTTTGGCACTGCCGCTAGCCTGCTTTCGATGCTTTGGAGTTTGAGTGCTTGCGACCTTTTCCTTTTGGTACTGCAGGTCCGCTGTGAGCCTTCGGTTTCCTTCCTTTTGTGCAGCAAGGTCATTCTCCAACTTCTGGACATTCTCCTTCTCTTTCGCAAGGGCCGCCTCGAGTTGTGCGATACGAGCTTCCAAGCGATCGATTTCGGCTTGCTTCTCTTTGATAGCCTTTTCACTCTTTTCTCTGCCGGCATCATTCGCGGCTTGGGCTTGCAACATTGCCTTGAGACTTGCCATCTCTGCCTTGAGCTTCTCGTTGTGCTCTTTGACTTTGCCCATATCCTTTGCCTCACGCTTGACTTGCTCAAACACCTTCTTTGCAATGCCTCGACGTACACAGCATTGCAATGCAATGATTGCAGATTTGAGTTTCTTGTAGGATTTGCTTTGTACATGCATGCGATAGTAGGATTGAATCTTGGTCGCAGCATTAACCTTACGCGTATTGCGACCACGATATTGAGCCTGAAGACGAATAGTACCAGCACGAGCTTTGTTGTACTTTCGGCGGTTGATTTGCATGCGGAAATTGTTTGTAAGCAATTGACCAGCTTGCGCCTCACGAAGTTTCCACCACCTAGCACGTCCCAAGCAACCACGGTACCACCTCTCAATCATAAGTGCTGCATCCTCCATGATAAGATACCTCCTGTTCTGCTGCATCATCCTCATCCAACTCTGAATCAATGTGATGGAAGCATTTTGATGGAACACGCGATGACTTTCCAACTTGTCATGTGGACCCTTTCTCATGAAAATCTTTGTCTTACCAAGCTGTACATCCTCTTTAGGAAAGATCATGGGATCGGGCTGTCGTTGGGCTTTCCTAATTTGGTTTGCGCGGCTAATACTACCGTCCTCATTTTCGTATTTCGTTGGTTTAGCTCCCTCCTCCAGCACAATGTCCAACAGTTTTTCAGATAATCGCTGAGGATCTTGATCTTCCGCACTCCAAGAAAGCTTGTCTTCACTGATAGAGGGAAGGAGCATACGATAACGCTTGAAGAAGCCCTTGTGATCCATGCGAACAGGATAGCCCATACGAGCTACGCGGACAGCTTCCAACACACCACCATAACGAAGTTGTTCAGTAAGGCGCTTACGAGTCAACAATTTTGGTTTTGCTGCATCGTTGGGCTTCAAGCATCGGATGTAGTGAGGATCAGTGGTTTCAATCATCTCAATCAAGCTAGTAAGCTGTGCCTTGAATTGCTGGCTCACAGTCTTAGATTTCGCCGCTGTCGTGTCCTCAGAAGATTCAGATAATTGAACGTTGTAAATTTCCTTGATCAAATCGGATGAGTCCACTTCAAACAATGTTTGTGCTGTGAGAGGAATCTCGTCACGATTCTTTTCAAGAAAGCTAGTCTCGGCAGTGTATGCGACATTTCCTGCAAAGTGACGCACGCAGAAGATTCCTTTGGCCTGCTGCATTTTGGTGGCACTGTAACGCGTATTGTCCGAAATCTCTTGGTTCTTCTCTGGAAGATAAGTTTCGTTCAACCGCTTGGCCCAGTTCTTATCACTTCCACGTTGTCCCAACTTGCACTCATCATCCAACATGGTCAAAATACCCTTGGGACGAGACTGGATCGTATCCAAACAATCCTGATTATCAGGGAATGAAATAAAAGCCCAACTAATTTCCTCCCTCTCATACTCCTCTTGCTCCAACTTGAAGATAAATTTGTTGAATTGCTGCTGCAACGCCTCATTCGTAAAGTTGATACAAAGCTGCTCAAACGAGTTGACGGCGAAACTCTCAAAGCCAAAAATATCCAAAACACCCGCCGAAGACCGAATGTCCTTATCGTTCTCCCACATGATACAATTATTCACTTCTTTCACCACCCACAAAAAGAGTGCACCATACACAGTCTTGGCCAATGCATCACGTGCATCCTGTGCCTTATCGGGGGCCAAATCAATCCGAATTTCGTCTCCACGCGTGACCATAATCCTCACAGTCAATGCCGTAGTAAGCTTGGCTACATCCACACCCAACAACATGGCAGCATCGGCCACAGTCTTTTCATCCGCAATTTGAGCAATTTCCTGTCCTCCCTCACTCATCTTGCTCTCAAACTTGACCTGTCCCAAGTGCAAAATACCCGCGACAATACTCAATACCTTATCAATCTTGCCCTCATCCCATCCCATACTCCTCATACTCTTGAGGGTATACTTCAATCCATCCTCATCAGTAAATTCACGCAGTGTAGGAGCACCACCCTGCCCCGTCAAATGGAAATAATTGGCCAATTCCAATCCCCCCGTTAATCCATCATGAAAGCAATACTTATGATGCTGTTCTTCCGTCGCACCACGAAGCAATTGATAAAAAATGTGATAATTCCTTTCTCCACTGGCATGAAATCCAATACGGACCTTTTCCAACAGATATGTTTGGACCCTGGCCCCCTGTAAAATACCCGCGCGGTTGAATCCCAACTCAATAAACTTCCCAAATCGTGAAGAGTTGTCATTACGTAGTGTCTTGGCATTCCCAAATGCCTCAAGGATAGGGTTGGATTGTAATACACGTTCCATAATCGACAATTTTTCATTTGAGTCATGAAGCTCTTCCACACCCACCTCAACATTTGGTCCACCACTTTCCTCCGGAGTACCCAAAGTGGTCAAATACAACATGACAATCTTGGTAGTTTCCGTCTTCCCCGCTCCACTCTCACCCGAAATCAAAATACTTTGCGATTTCCGTTCCTCTGCCATCATTTGTCGGTAGGATCGATCGGCTACAGAGTAGACATGCGGCCCTAGTGGTTTGGCATTGGAATCCCCTAAATTTTGTGATCGGATGAATCCCTCTTGACGATAACTTTCCAATATCTCTCGAGTGTAGAGTGGCAATCGTTGGAAGGGGTTAACGGCAATGAGGACGGGTCCGGTCCACGTGTATATTTCCCCTCGAAAGTATCGTTCACTCACGGCATGGAGGATGGCGGGTTCATGAAGGTGGGGCAGGGAGATCATGTCATTATCCATCCCCTCGGCAATGTCTGCCTCGGACAGTTGAGCGTTGGCCAATTCGACACCTTCATACTTGGCCCCTTCGGAGGAGGAGTCGGCGGCGTCATTTTTGAGTAATGGCCGATCGAATGGTTCGGACGAGGAGTCATCCCCCCCCACCCCACCGGAAAGAATGTGTTTGAGCTTGATGGAGTTGTCAGACCGGGAGATAATTTCGGACAAGATCCAAGGATCTTCGCCCGAAGATTCGTACGACCAGACGCGTGTCCCGGCTTCCATGTTTTGGTGATGGTTGCGTGTTGTGAGTGTTTAGAATTTATTATTGGACGAGTAGAGGGTGTTCTATTGGGTCGCAAAATGTTCCCAAGAAAAATCGTTGTCTTGGCCGATAGCAATGACAGAATAATAATACAACCGTTATATTGCTCCCTTCGTCTTCACTCTTGTCTGCTCTCTCAAACCCCCCGAATGCCAGGCAAAACGGACGAACGGCGCTTTTGTCAAACTTGTATAATCCCTCGTTCACGCCCCTCTCCGCCCTGTAGGTTGTTGCCAACGGGACACAATATCACGAAAGAATGATGAATAAATGTCGGGGCTGCTTCCTTATTCTCCAGGATTGCAGCAGGTTGATGACGACAGCGCGCTCTTGATGCTCTCTGATGCGTGGCCCTGGCCACTCCGTGAAGTGCGAATCTACGGAATCAGATTATCGGTACGTTCTGTTTACCACTAGAAATGTCTCTCCGTACTGTTCAAATTTCAATTTTTTTGATCGCATCTTATTTTTATGTAGCATGCAATGCATTTTTTATTTTTTATGTATGCCAACGCAAGCCATAGCCATATCGATGTCAATAACGAACACCAAGCAGCGAGCGGTATGATAGTGAAAACTTGGTCAAACGAAGAAATAATATTAATAACAATCCTCCGTAGCAACAATGATTTCCTCGTCTAGATCTGGCAGCGGTAGATCCAACTCAAGCAGCGTCACGAGACACCAAGTACGACACCTTGTGAACAACATTCTCATTAATCTCACACAACCCCGCCCCTCCAAGGCATTGTACGCAACAATATGTCTCCTCTCTGTTGGTGTGCTCTTCCTCCTATTGACTGCGCTGGGTGCGCATGTCCCATCGCCGAATCATGCCAATCTTGGTCCAGATGTGGCTCTCATGGCCGATGGAACTCATCATCACGTCTACGCTGCTGCTGCTGGTAGTGCTAATAGTGGTGGTGGTAACAAAGCTGCCAATCATCGCATGGCTATAGTCATACCCTATCTACCCCCCTCTGACGGGGCATCACCCACCTTCCCTCCCTACTTTGACCTCTTCGCCATGAGTGCGGCAGGCTCGGCATCACACATCGACTACCTCATCTTTCATTGTTTCATACCACCACAATTATTACCAGATGTTACTACCCTACCCTCCAATGTCAAATTAATCGATTTAAATACCGACATTGCATCCAAACAAAACAATCAATGTGGATTGGCCAAGTTATTCACACGTGTGACTGATCAACGTCAGTTGGAACACAAGATGGAAACTCCATTGGAGCAATTGATACACACGTTATCTTCCCAAATTATCTACTTTCCATACATACTCGTCGAATACAAACCCGCATTTGGGCATATCTTTGCCGAATACCTCACCGGATATACACACTGGGGATATTCGGACATAGATGTCGTTTTTGGTGATATGACACGATGGATTGATACCGATGAATGGAATGATTATGACATTGTTACCTATGGATTTGGTGATCAAGATAAGTTATATCTGCGTGGACAATTCACATTTCATAAAAATGATCCAAAGGTTATTAATCAGTTGTGGAGACATTGTAAATATTTGAGTGAGATGGACATACGATATTCGGAGAAGCATGCTAGTGAACGGAAGTTGGAATCGGCGGAGGGGTGTTATTCTCAAGCGGTGATTATGAGGAAGGATATTAAAGTGAAGTGGGCTGTCAAGGCATTTTCGGATGTGGGGGAGGGAAGTCCTGTGTATACTCAGGGGATGTATTTGTCACTGGGGAGTGCTCCATCTTGGACGTCGTCACGGTCATACGTGCCCAAATCGGTTTTGTATACTGCTGCCGATGTACATTCTGGGAAGAAGTTGTTGGATCTTTCAACGAATTGGTTTGAGGATAAAACCACGTATGCGTTGTATAATCAAAAGGATGTGGCGTTGCAAAAGTATGAAGGTACAAAGAGTAAGGTTCAGACGTATCGGACACTCTACGAAAATGGAGACAAGAAGGCTAAGGATGTCAAGTGTATGTATTGGGCACCACAGGATTATCAAATGGACATTTGTACCGTCGAGGGTACTGTTAGCAGTGATGATGTCGTAACCCTGGAGAATGGTGTTTTGTACAAACAAAAGTTTCGGTTACGAGAGGATGTGTTTCCTGAGGGCATTAATAGCTTTCCATTCTTTCACTTTCAGGTAAGAAGTTTGCCTTGCTTTTGAAGCGTGCAACAGCATCAGCAGAAGCAGCATATGTGTGGATCTGTTGTGTCCAATCTCATCATTATTCTTGATTCGTCTTAACAATAGGAGTGGAAACGAGTCTATCGGAGTACACAACTTCTCATGTCACAAAATGCTCGATCGGCTTCATCACCTGGCCTCATTGTTACAAAGGAAGGATCGTTGCCATTGTTCAATACTGAATCCACAAGCTGGAGAAAACACGGGAAACTAGGCACACCGAAAATTGTGTCAAATGATTGGTTGACATCGGACACAGGCTCCACTTCGACTCGTCAGTCAAGTAACAAATTCTGTCTGAAATCTTCGCTCAAGGGATACCCGAAAGGTGCTACAGTTTGCAATCTATCAGCGTCGTGGATGGGTGCAAGTGATTCCTCCTTCTCGTCTTCTACTGCGGCGGAAGGGCCTGCATTGGTGAACATTATTCGATCGCCGGCTGTAGCATCCAAATTACGAGGAAAGAAGGGCGATTCAACAATACCATTTTGGTGGGATAACAAGCTTTTCGATGCTGTGAATGGTGTAACTTTATCGCTCACATTGCAAATCACGTCAGCAGATATGAAAGATGAATCAGTAGTGAGGAATTTACTATCACTGGCAGATTCCAACATTTATACTTGGGGTACACACCAACCTAGCGTACTGCTGATTTATTTAGATGCATCCATGAAAGATGGAGCCTTATTGTCTCGTACAAGGGAGCTTGTGAAAGAAACGTTTGGTACGAATGACAACGGATCTCCCCATACGGCCCATCTGAAAGGTTCGCTTGTTGCAACAGTCGAGTCAGCAGAACCATCTGTAAGCCGAAAAGCTCTAATGAATATGGCTGCACACGCGGCCCCAACGCGGTGGATTATCACTGGCTTGGAATTGGAAAGAGGACTTGTACTATCAAAAGAAGCATCATTACATGCCACACGTGAAGCTCTTGTACATACAAATATGCCGGGACACGTATTCGTGATACCACAATTTGCTTCCACTAGAGATGATACGCGAGCAAACGCTGGAAAAGGGGAGGACGTCTTCTTGACCGAAAGACACTTATTCTCAAGCGTGGGTGCCGACCTATTGCCAATGATTAGAGAGAAGCAAACCATGACATCCAATCTGGAAGAGTTTGATTGCGTGAAGTGTCCTGGAGCAAGTAAACAGAAGTCATCAGAAGATAAATATGACGATGAGCCTGGCGTAGGTGGAGGAGAAGCCTTCGGCGATGACGGAGGAGAGGAAGCATCTCCCGATGAAGAGGAAGAAGAAGATGAAAAACAACGTCGACGGTTGACTGAACTGTCTTCATTTGAAAACTCTGCCGAGAAGCAACTAGAAGATCTTTGGTGGAACCTGTCGATCGTTCAAGTCTATGGTACAGCTGGTGGTTTCAATAGCAAGGTTGAGACTTCATTGAATACAGTATCGAAAGCAGAAGATCACATCGAAGTAGCATTGATCTCACTATTGGATCGAAGCGATGAACACGAACAATACTTGAGGCTTTTCGACAAGTCACCCATACTCATGATTGATAGGAATGGTCCCAATAAAGGTATGATGACATTAGATTTAGCCGCGGAAGTTGAAGATTTCAGAGGGAAGAAGTGCTACAATCTTCTTCGGTTGGCACAGCTGGCAGTTCTGGGATACCATATAAATGTACTTCCTGGTGCATTTGGAGCATCGTTTCCAAAGACAAGATCCGCAGTGTGCTATAAAGAAAAGACACAAAAATGTGTTTGTGAACTTGAATCAGAAGCAGCTATTAAACAACTTTTGATTGATGAAGTTAAGCGGCCTGCAAAGATTGCAGTGTTGATGAATGAGCTTGAATCAAAGGTGGATCAGTAAGAGGTAGATATCACAAAAATTACAATTAGGTTTTCTTCCATATCATTTTTTGTGTTGTCGAGACATGATTTGTTGCATTTAGAATACTGCATCTTTATCAGAGATTATCTGCTACTCCACAACACATTAGTTCTTCTCATTAGCAGTAGAGGCACCGGTTGCCGAGTTAACCTCACAAGGCTTGTAGATTCCATTTCTCCAGTTTGGGCAGCGATCCTCTTCATCGATGCCAAAAAGAGCGCATCTAACTGTGTATGTAGCAGCATTAATGACGAACGAACGTTAGCACATGATATGACACAGATGCACATGTAATCTCTGTCAATCCCTAATTATCGAAACTCAAGATGCAGCTTTCTCACCATGCATGCCACATCCTTGCCAGGTTGCCTTGCCACAGTTCCTACAGTTGACTTTCGAGCACATCCTTATACTGATGGTAGATAGAGAGAGATAATGGACAAGGATTTTCTGCCAATTAAGCGTTGACGAATCAGTTCGGTTGATTTATGGGCACTATTATAACCGAAACTCACCGATGGAGCTCACTGTGATGAAGAATCATGCATGACATTTCATGGCATGGTCAATTTTTTATTTCTCCGATGATATCAATCATCGCGGACGGATTTTCTGGACACAGGCTGGAGAATCTGAGTGGAGAGAAGAGAGAAGAGAGAAGAGAGAAAAATGCGTTCATTATGCCCATTGCCCATGGCCCATCCAGGATAGTCAGACTCCCCATAGGCCACAACTTGAGAGCAGGTATTCTTGGCAATGCCAATGCCAGAAAACTGTCTGGATGGAGGTGTGCGTGGGCCGGCGGCACAATGCAAGCCAGAGCATTATATTGGAGAAGAAGAGTGAGACGGTGAAGCAACACTCTCGCTCTGCGCCTACCTTGCGTTTATTCGGCCGCTATCTGTATCTATTTTGGTCGGAGGAAGGAGATAAGCTTGAAGAAGTCGACAAAATGGCGCCAGTCCCTCGTCGAATAACTGGCAGCATCGGCAGCCGAATTCGGCTCGTTTTGGGTAGCGATGGCGATGAATGGCTGCTCTTATTAAATCATGACAACGGAGATGCGGAATGGCAAGAGAAGGACTGGAAAAATATTCCAGAGCCACTTGTGAAACAGTTAAACAATTGTACTATAAAAGGTCGCGACATTAAGGCTGTTGACTTTATCGGTGATGACTGGTACGTGCGCGGCGAAAAGGCTGACGGCACAGGTGGCCATTCGTGGTGGGGCGGGGAATTGTCAGGATCGCAATCATTCAAATTGGCAGTTAATTTATATTCCGCGGTTGCAGTCAGTGTCGGAGCAAGCAACTTCGATACCACCTACGTTATCGTTCAAGGTAATAGCAATGGTTATGTTCTTTCTCCTCATACGCACAACTATGAATTACGGGGTAGACTTGAGAGAGCGAAATCAATCAATTACGTTCGCCTCTTCAATGATGGACAGTATTTCATATCAGATGAATTGGGAATAGAGTGGAAAATATGTTACAACGACGCTCTTGTGGCCGAGTTGAGTGATAATTCAAAAGGAAAGATTGAGGATGTTGCTGTCGCGGAAAATGGTGACTCCTGGGTGGTTATTCGTCATAACAGTTTTGCATCAAGCTCTGAGTTGAACGAAGATTTGCGAACAAAACTAACTGAGTTCTATTCAGAGCAGCGGCGTCGTGTTGCGGCACGGAATAGAGAAATACTGCGGCATCGCCTTGCCTTCAACGCGGCAAGAGAGGCTGTTGAGCGGGAAGAAAGAGAATTGTTCCTAAGACGTGCGCAGGAAGCGGAAGAGGCGAAATATGAGGAGACCGATGCTGCTTTTGACGCTGACGCTGCCGCTGCCGCTCAACTAAAAGCTGTCATCCGAATCTCATCGCTGGAAGCAACACTGGAAAGGCGTCTAATTGAAGAGGCAAATGATATCAAAGAAACAGAGGAAAAGTTGAGAGAAACAAAGGATAAGCTGCTCAATCGGAAACGATCCTTCCGTGAAGCAATACTGTCCATGCCACCTGAGACACAATCACGAATTAATCTTGACTACTCAAACACTACGAGTAGTGACAATATATGCGTTGTATGTCACGATGGGCCTCCTGTAATGGCAGTCGTTCCGTGCGGACACGTGTGTCTCTGTACCAATTGCTCGGATGTTTGCATGACTGGCGAAAATGAACAACGACCCTGCCCTCTTTGCCGAGGACACATGCAGAGTGTCTTGCGAATTTATCTGGGGAATTAGATTAATCGGACTGTCTCATCTCAATGGTACCAGTCGTTGTGCCAACTGAGGGGCAGCTAACTGATAGACATCATCTACAATACATTTTAGTTACCTTCGCATAATCTACAATCACCTTTCAAGTAATCTCGAGCTATTGTAGAGAAGAAGTAAGTAGTAAAAATATTTTACATAAGTATCTAGCAGCCTGTTCGATCACTACACTGCGGGCGGACGGATATTGGTCACACAGAAGGCCACTGTTTCTCCGCCCGCCGATGCGCATTTTCCCGTGTCCGTTGTCCCTTTTGGGGGGGAGGGGGGCCCGAGCCCCCGTCCGGTCTCGTCTGCCCACCCTCTCTCCCCGATACTCTCACCTCTCGCTCCCACCGCAAAAAATATCACAGAACTCATCATACGTGCATTAACCATGGCAACCTCCGTCCTACGCTTCATAGGCCCTCGAGGCGGTGCCTCTGCACTCACATCTTCTACTACACATAGATGCGCCACTTCCTTTTATCGACCGCTCAACAATGCCGCCACCAAAGCAATCTCTGCCAACAATCTCCTCCTCCAATCCTCACCACGATTCTTCTCTTCCGAGGACCTTGATTCTGTCAAAAGGCGAAATATTGGTATCTCAGCCCACATTGACTCTGGTAAAACTACCTTAACCGAGCGTATTCTATTCTACACGGGAAGAATCAAGAGCATTCACGACGTAAGAGGGAAAGATGGCGTCGGTGCCAAAATGGACAGTATGGATCTAGAAAGAGAAAAGGGTATCACCATCCAATCTGCTGCAACATTCTGCAGATGGAAGGACTCTCATATTAACATTATTGACACTCCCGGACACGTCGACTTTACGATTGAGGTAGAACGTGCCCTTCGTGTGTTGGATGGTGGTATTCTTGTACTATGTGGAGTGTCGGGAGTACAATCTCAATCTTTGACAGTTGATAGACAAATGAAGAGATATAATGTCCCAAGACTTGCATTTATCAACAAGCTTGATCGTCAAGGAAGTAATCCGAATAAAGTCATTAATGACTTGAGAAATCAGCTGAAATTAAATGCATCTGCAGTACAGATCCCATTAGGTTTGGAGGATAGTCATTCAGGGGTGGTGGATTTGATCAAGAAAAAGTCATACAAATTTGACGGTGAAAAGGGCGAAACTATCGTTGTAGGAGAAGTTCCTGATGACATGAAGGAACTGGTAGAGGAGAAGAGAATGGAGCTAATCGAAAAGTTGGCTGATGTTGATGACGAAATTGGTGAGTTATTTTTAATGGAAGAAGAGCCTACCGAAGATCAGTTGAAGGAAGCTATTCGGAGACAGACTATTGCTTGCAAGTTTGTTCCTGTTTTCATGGGCTCTGCCTTTAAGAATAAGGGTGTGCAACCCTTATTGGATGGCGTCATTGATTATCTACCAGAACCTAGTGAGAAGGCAAATTTTGCATTAGATAGATCCAAGGATGAAGCCCAGGTTCAAGTGTCATGTAAAAAAGAAGACCCTCTATTGGCACTTGCATTCAAGCTGGAAGAAACTCCATTTGGACAATTAACTTATATGCGTATTTATCAGGGAATGCTGAAGAAGGGAAACCAAATCCACAACGTCAATGATGGGAAAAAGATCAAGCTTGCCCGCATCGTACGCATGCATTCAAATGAGATGGAAGAGATTGATGAAGCGCATGCTGGGGATGTCGTAGCCATGTTTGGTGTAGATTGCAGAAGCATGGACACATTCAGTGATGGTAATATGCACCTTGCTATGAGTTCAATGTTTGTGCCAGAGCCTGTCATGAGTTTGGCGGTGAAACCTGCGGAGACTAAGATGCAGAATAACTTTGCCAAAGCTTTGACCAAGTTCACAAAGGAAGACCCCACACTCCGAGTGAAGGTCGATAGCGAAACGAAGGAGACTGTTTTGAGTGGAATGGGAGAGCTTCATTTGGAAGTGTACATTGAACGCATGAGACGTGAATACAATGTCGAGTGCATCTCTGGACAGCCAAATGTAAATTACAAGGAAACAATTGCCGCAAAAGCTGAATTTGATTGGCTACACAAGAAGCAAACTGGAGGTTCCGGTCAATATGCAAAGGTTGTTGGGTACATTGAGCCCATGACAGAGGAAGAGGTCAAAGAATTGGGCAAACCAAACGAGTTCAAAAACAAATGTATTGGCACCAATATTCCTCCAGAATACTATCCCAGTTGTGAAAAGGGCATGAATGATGCCATGCATGAAGGCTCACTGGTCGGCTGCGAAGTTGAGGGCATCCGTGTGGTCTTGCAAGATGGAGCCAGTCACGCAGTTGATTCTTCCGACATGGCATTCCGCATTTGTATGGCCAATGCCATTCGTGATACCATGAAGAAAGCTCAACCAAGTGTTTTGGAGCCAGTCATGACTGTGGAAGTTGAAATCCCTAGTGAGTTCCAAGGTGCTGTGACTGCTTCCCTAAGTAAACGAATGGGTATGATCCAAAGCAGTGACATGAACGATGATGGAAGTGGATTGAAGCTTGAGGCACAAGTTCCTCTGGCGAACATGTTTGGATATTCTACAGAGCTTCGTTCGTTGACTCAAGGTAAGGGTGAATTCACAATGGAGTACTTCAAGCATACACCGGTACCACGAAATGTACAGGAAGAACTTATGGACAAGTACAAGATGGAAAAGATGGAGAAGGAAGCTGCTGCTTAAAATAGTATGTCAAAAGTTCTGTCATAGATTTAGATTTAAGTTCTATCAGTCCTGTCGTCTGCGCATATCTAATTCTTTTATGAATTTACGCCAGCGTAGCTCTTACCAAAGTTCAACAGCATCTCCTTGAGGCAGATAGATAGGCAAGACCGGCCGAGGCAGGAAAGAGAACATATGTAGTAACGTATGATAAACGGTAGTACTACGTATAATATACGTAATATTAAGTACCCGCCGTTTTGATTCAAATCTTTTGTGTGATTGTGACCCAACCGTTGATCTCATACTTGATATTATTTTGAGAGAGCAGCGCGTAACGACCATTCCCCGACTTGTTAGAGCCAATCAGTTCACCCAGAGGCACCATTATCTTTCTCTCGGCATACCACCTAACTGTGCCCGCCCCCTTTATGGCTATTAACAGCCCACAAACACCCCTTTCGTTTCAACCAATGTCTGATGTTGCAAACCCATCCGGCCGACGATCCTCTCGCCGAGGAGGTGGCCGCCGCGATTTTGTTGCTGGAGACATTGTTGAGGTGAGTAATGAACACTTGGTATTGTTGTTGGTTCGCTGATGTAATTATCAGTGATATGAATTAGCACGTTTTAGCCCAACCAAATGGCGGATATCATTCATTGACATTTGATGCCCGAACCCTAACCGTTTTCCCCCGATGCTAATCATTTTCCCACAGGTGACAAAGCCATTTGGACGCACAGTAAAGCTTTTGCGCAAAGTTAAAAATCTACGCAGTGGCAGCACAATGAATCGATGGCTCGTCTCCTTCGGCCATGGCTTAGGGAGTGGCGCCTTTGACAGACGGGAGTTGCCCGACATGGAAATGGAAGAGGACTGTTTCCGTAAATTAGTAAGTAGCGAGGTGTTTGCACCTAAATCAGCGCAAGTGCGAAGATCTCATAGTGATGAGCAGAAGACAAATACGACGGCAGCGGCAGATGATGAAAAATTTAGTTTAGGGAAAGCTGTGGAAGATTCCTTAACCCATGAGGCCAAAGTTGAAGCAGCGGTGGAGGCGGAGGCGGCCGCTGAGACGGCTGCGGCTCCGCCACAACAACAAAATTTGCAATTAAGCGATGATTCCGCAGAGTCATCACCACGGAGTGAAAATGCAAATGATAATAATGGGGCTAATCACAAACGGAAAGTGTCGCATGGGTCGTCGACATCATCACCGTTGGATAATAGTGAGCAACAACCACCAGCGAAAAAACTGTGCCCCGCTCTGAAAAGTGAGGAACCACCTACCAAAGCAGATGCAATGGATGAAGAGAGGACGGATGCGTCAACATCAGGGAGGGATGAGCAACCGCAGCCACCACAGGCTGAGGAACTGTCTCACGCTCCCCCCGCTCCCGCTCCCCCCATCACAGAAGAGGTAGAGGCTAAAAAAGAGGCAGAGACCGAAGTCGAGGTGGAGACACCAATGGAAGAGGAGAAAGAACCTGTTGTCGAGTCCCCTTTTGCTGGGGCAACAGTGGAGGAGGTAGAGACCAAAGTCGAGATGGATGTTGAACGGACTCCTGATCTCAAATCAGTACACTCAGACGAAGCAAAAGAGACCAAGGACAATGGTGATGGGGACGAGGTTCAACATCTAACCTCACTAAATGAGGAGGTATCTTCTGCTCCCTCATCATTTGCTCCTTCCCCTCCACCAACGAAAGAGGAGCTGCCAATTAATGTAGCTATGGAGGAAGAAACGGCATCACCACCCGAGGAGGATGCACCCCAACCAGTCTCTCAACCCGAAACAGGTTCAGTTCATTCAGACACAGCTAAAGAGAACGAGGACACAGATTCCATAAACCGGAAGAGGTCGAGTAGTGGTGGTGATTTTTCTTCCTCATCCAACAAAATCTCAGAAGAACCGACGCAGTTTACCACTGACACAGCACCTAAACCACCCACTCCTACTCCATCGCCAAAAGCTCCATCGCCTCCTCCATCACCCAAGACATCCATTCCTCCTCCATCACCCAAAACACCCACTCCTCCTCCATCACCCAAAGCACCCACTCCCCCTCCATCACCTAAAGCACCCACTCCTCCTCCAATGTTACTGGCACACGACCTGCTTGCCAAGGCAAAACTCGCTAAGAAGCTATCTCAAAAACCAATCTCTTTACAACAGCTTAAGCAGCAGGCAAGAGCCAAAGTAATTGAAAAGGCGATGCAACACGGAAAAGGTGGGAAGAAGCAGAAGCGGAAAGGTGAGAGAAAAAGTCGGAGGTACCAAAAGGTCCCACCGTCGAAGCCTCAAACTTCAGAGGCAGAGGCTTCAACGAATAGTAGTGACGAGGCCGAAGAAAATGTGGAGAAGATTGTAATGAATACTGGTACCTTGTACTTGTATCGTGGGGACAATCCTCGGGCTGAGTTTATCCGTAGAAAGTGACAGGAGTTACCTCTACTTGGTATAGCAAACATCGATTCTTTAGGAAAAGACAATGCAGTCCAAATTTTGATATTTCGTAATAGATAGAATCTATCCAGCTCTTCTCTTCGTCCATATGATGCAAAAAGTAATATGCTGCCTAGTTTTTTTGACGCGTGGGTCTTCGTTCTAGTTCTTGGCTTTTTTAGTTGGTGGTTCTTCCAAGCTGGCAAACCAGAAAGGAGAACTTTAGCGAAGAAGGAACTCAAGAGCTGCATGAAGCGGCATTGAATAAAAGAAAATTATAAAGGAGCTGAGACACCAACGTCTACGGTAGGAATTAACATTGGCAACACTTGCATGATTTCGACACAAAAAGGTACTTGTTCAAGCAGCAATGAATGAGCCAACCGGTGGTTTTGCTCTTTTAGACGACACCCCCCACAAGTCCGTAGCGAAGAACTCTACGAACTCTGCAATAGTAGTAGCAACAGCAGCATCTCCGAGATGGCACCTCGTCGTTCGGTCCGTTCCAAGGGCCCCGCCTTCAAAAAGGGGGATTATATTGAAGTACGTATCGTTGTGACGTCTGAAGCAAGAGACATCGGCCGGCAGTTACTTTTGTAGATGCGTTTGCCTATCAAGATGCCGATGCCAGTTCAATCATATTGGTAATGGCCAAAGACGAGGATATTCGTTCTCATGTTATGACGATGATGATGATAATTGCTGTTTCTTATATTGCTTCGCACTTGCTTGTCTCCGACATTTGAATCACCTGCTAGCGATAACTCACATCTATCTTTTCTCTTGCGGCTTATCTCTTACCAACACCAACACGATCTTCAAACAGTATGACTACAAGGGCAGCATCGTGACCGGCAAGCTCATCAAAAAGTCTCTCAATGGCACGGAAGCCAACCCTATTTGGATTGTTACCCCATCCGACCGCCGCCGCAGAGATGAAGAAGTTCAGGAGAAGCAACTTGGGAAGGTCATCAGTGCTGTCGAGGCGATGAATAACAGGGGGCCTAAGTTGGGTGCCAAGGATGACGGAAAGGAGGGTCTAAGTCGCCAAGTAACCCCGCCGACTTCCTCAAGTAACAGCAGTAATGATGGAAGTGGAGAAGAAGAGCCGTCGACATCTGCTAATAGCAAGAATCGCAGAAGTGGAAGGTTGACACCCAACAGTGATGATCTCAAGGAGATTCCCAAGGCCACATCAAGAGCCACAAGGAATCGTGGCAGCATAAGCGATGATTCCAATAACAACAACAGTGGCAGTGATGGTCTTGCCAAGAGCTCGAAGACTGTCAAAATCTCACAAGAGTATAATGACACTTCTACCGACAAGAAGCAGAATGTAGCCAAGGCAAAAAAGACCGCACCTGCACGAATTTGCACCAGGACAACGAGAGGTTCTGCTGGTGAGGCTCTTGCTGGATTGTTACCAGATGTCATGCCAAGGAAGAAGGGTGTCCCCAAGAAGAACGTCGCGAAGAAGAACGAAAATGTTGTTGTGGTGAAGATGTTAACTGGAACGCTGTATCTGTATCGAGGAGATAGGCGAAGGGCTGAGTTTATCAGGTTCAAATGACAACTCTTAATGTCATTTTGACAATAACAGGGGTAGCAAGGGCGTTTATTGCAGTGTATTACGTCGCCCTATTAGAGAAGCAAGCATTTGTCTAAAGTACATGGAGCTAGCTATAATTAATCATTTAATAACTTACAAAATCTGAAGAACTTGTTAGGAATACTTTTCCATGACTTTCTGAGTAGATGAAATGTGATGCTAACTTACATTGAGTTGCAGCTGTGGTGTATGTGACCAGCCTGGGTCAGCACGACGACATCACCGAAATAATTCATATCTAAATTCTACGCCACAAGTGCAAAAATGCTCCAACCAACTTGTCAAATGCGATCATCAGTTACTAAAACAATTCATAAGATGAAAAATAACGTTACTTCCCATTATATATGATAGATATACACATTCGACAATAAATGTCATGTTTCAGCCCTAGTTTGAGTTCACATCCTTGCAAATACATCATGAATACATATTCATCACGGAACAAGATCATGTTGTGAACATATTTGCGGTCAATTTAGACCAATAGAAATCCCAAGTAAGCCAATAGCGGCACATGAGTATATTACTTGGTTCTCAAAAATTCAGCTCTGGGGTTTTCTCCTCGATACAGATACAGCGTTCCAGTTAACATCTTCACCACAACTACATTTTCGTTCTTCTTGAGCTTCTTCTTGGGGACACCTTTCTTCCTTGGCATGACATCAGGCAACAATCCAGCCAAAGCCTCACTAGATCCTCTCGTAGTTCTGCGTGCCGATGTAGTCATATCCTTGCTCTTACCACCATATTTCTTTTTTATTTCGGTAGAAGTGTCATTGGACTCTTGTGAGAATTTGACGCTCTTTTGACTCTTAGCAACACCATCACTGCCACTGTTGTTATTATTGGAGTCATCATCGCTCCTGCTTCTACGTTTCTTTGACGTAGCCTTGGAAGAAGAATTCTCCTTGGAATCAACACTGGGCGATAGCTTGCCACTTTTACGCTTGGTCTTGCTATTGGCAGATGTCGACGGTTCTTCGTCCTCCTTGCTGCCACTATCACTGCTGGATGTCGACGGAGTAGCCGTCGGCGGCATAGGAGACATGGAGCGATTGGCTTGCTCCTCCTTGCTACCCAACTTGGGCGCCCTATTATTCATCGCCTCGACAGCACTGATGACCTTTCCAAGTTGCTTCTCCTGAATTTCTTCATCCTTGCGTCGGCGGTCCATGGGAGTAACAATCCAAATAGGGTTAGCATCCGTGCTGTCGGATGACTTTTTTTGGAGCTTGCCGGTCACGATACTGCCCTTGTAGTCATACTGTGTTGAGGTTGGGGTAGATGTGTTTCGAGGTACCGGTGGCGCATTCGCAAGGAGAAATGCAACAAAATAGATCGTCGCGTTAGAGATCGACAGATAAATCATGCAAGCAGTGAATGATAAAATAATCCTTGTGGAGCTTGTTCCAAGGATCGGCGGAAATATCCATCAAGCCACTGTTTCCCGAAGAGACAGGAACAATCAAGAGAACCGTTGGGTTCTGCAGGTGTGTTTTTTTGTCAAGATAAAATAAACCGATCTCTGCCTACTTACTTCAATGTAATCCCCTTTCTTGTAGGCAGGGGGGACACCCTTGCTGATCTTCTTGCCATAGATGTTACGACGTTTCGGTGGCATTTTTCTAGTTGTTGGTTACTGGTGCTGTTTTCGAACTGTTAGTAAGTAGCGTAGTGAATCAAATCCCGAGAGAGGAGAGTTGACCCTTTGATTCCTCAAGCGGCGACATCTTTTAGTTTTTTGCAGCCAGCATGCCAACGCTGCTGTACTTTTTTGTATCGATTCCTACATTGGTGAAACCGATCTCGTTTCTCCTTTTGCATCGTTCTCTGTTTTTCTTCCTTCCTGCGTAAGACCGACCTTAATTCTAGCGCCGCTAATAGTAACTACTCATATCCTCTCCACTCTTCTTAGCACACCATGATCACAAGTGCCACCAGTAGCCGCAGACGACAATATTCTTCGCATTCCGGCTGGGAAGATGGAGATGGGTCGGACAATTTTGGCTCTTCGCCACAGAGCGCAAACGATGAACAATCACAAGATGTGCTGTTGAACCCAAGTAACTTGGGATGTGATGAACCGCCATCATCAAGAACTATACAACAATTGCCATCACCACTGCATAGACATGACCACTTCAAAATTATAACCGCTAAGAGAAACGGGAAAAGATTCCAAACCAAATTAGCTCTACGACTTACAGCCTGTTCCTTGGCTATGCTCGTCTTGTTGGCACTCTGTTTTTCGGAATGGAGTTTGCGAGATCTCTACAATTCAGCTTCTTCGCAAACGGAGACTGGTCGTTCCATAACTCATCATTACATCAATTATAGTTATTTGGAAACAGGTGACTTTACAGACTTACTATCATCTGACCGCGATGTGCGTCGATTGAATAATGACAACGAGAACAATCTCAATGATGCCAACAACAACAACAACAACAACAACAACAACAACAACAACAACAACAACAACAACAACATTGAAGACAATGGGGGAGACTACTCTGCAGACAGATGCGATGAAATATTTAGTAAAACAACGAGTGGAAAAAGTAGCAATAGTGAACCATCCCAGCGATGTCTTTACGCAAGAACATGTGACGAAGGCGATGGTCTCTTGTTACCGTTTGTATTTTGCCATACGTCTATACTATCCACAACTGCATGGGTTATCTTACTCTCCCCCATCCTGCTACTTGGACTAGCAGTAGTATTTCGTCTGTTAGGGTCTAGCGCCGAGGAGTACTTTAGCCCAAGTTTGGAGATGTTTAGCTTCAAGCTTGGTTTGCCCCCGCGTTTTGCGGGTGTGACTTTATTAGCTTTGGGGAATGGTGCCGCAGACGTCTCTGCAACAATGAATGCAATCGCGTCTGATCCGGAGAATGGGTACAAGATGAGTTTGGGTGAGTTGACAGGTGCAGCAATGTTTATTACGACAGTGGTGGCTGGAGGGGTAATAATGGCAAATGATGGAGCGACATGTCGGGGAGCACTAGTAAGAGATGTTATGGCATTGGGGATTTCAACATTGGTTGTTTCGTTGAATTTGCTCAAGGGAGAAGTGACACAGGCAACAACACGAACCTTTATCGGGATGTATATTGTCTTCGTGTTGATTGTGCTCGTTGCTGATGTGTATCATCGTGCGGTGATGGTGCCAAGATTGACTAAGCAGGCAGAGATGGTTGAACGACAATGCCAGGTGGATGCGGAAAGGATAGCATCGGCGCGTGCTGGCGATGCACTAAACATGACTGCTTCTGCGTCTGTGGATGGTCATCGTGATTGCGGTGACTTTGATGATGCAAGGACTCACGTTAGTGCTCCGTCCCAGTTAGAAGGCATTCATGGTGATGGTGGTGGTAACAACGCTCTCACAGCTGTTCTGAATGCTCTGTCGAACTACAGTAAGGATGAAGAAATCATTGAAGGCTTTGATACAATGGGACGTCAACGTTCTAGTGGATGGGGAGTTGAGTCCTCTGTTGAAGGCACGAAGGAGTGGGATCGACCAATCGTTCTACATGGCGCGAACGGGATACTAACTCGTAATCGACACCAAGAAGATGGAATGAACAATGCAGACAACTATGATTTACCCTATCATGTTATGGAAGACCTGGATATAGTTGACAATGTTTGCATCTCAACAGGCAGCACAGGCTTTGCTGCTCATAACTGGTCTGGAGCGCTGTATGATGGGAAACAAGAACTGATTGCACACTTTCGTGAGTGCTGGTTGGATATCGTAGATGATGATGACAGTAGTCGATTGGAGAAGTTTCTTCTCATTTGTGAATTTCCAATGACTGTTTGTAGAAAGGTGAGTTTGTGCCATCTGTCTAACAGTTTATGACCCTTTTGCGTCTTTACTCACACATCCCTTTTCATGTCTCTGCACAATCTTCTTAGCTGACGATATCAATTCCTTGTGAGGGCTCGTACTGTCGAGCGCTTGTTGCCTTATCACTGGCGTTATCTCCGTTATGGTTAGGAATTTATGCATTGAACAACTTCAATACCAATATCTGGGGTTGGCAAATGGGCATTTTTGTTGCAATCACCTTCCCAACCGGATTATTGATTATGCGATATGCCCCAGGCGGCGAGGGAACAATGGCTACATTCCTTGCGGTAAGTATCGCGTTGTGAAAGGTTTCCGAATTGTATACGGTCAAAAGACACTTGCTCAAACTTTATCCTTTTCTGCCTTCCTTGGCCATCATTTAAACACGGCACAGGTCCCCATTGCTCTGTATGGATTTGTCGTCGCAGCTACTTGGATTGATGCCATTGCAGATAAGCTTGTGGCTCTGCTTGAGTTTCTTGGCGTGACGCTGCGCATCCCTAACAGCATTATGGGACTCACTATCCTTGCCTGGGGCAATTCTATGGCTGACCTGTCTGCAAACGTGACCATGGCTCGAAAAGGGCTAGCGAACATGGCTCTGACCGCATGCTTTGCTGGACCATTGTTCAACATTCTCATTGGCCTGGGTGCTGGTTTTGGTTTGCTGAGGAGCATCAAGAAAACCGAGATTATTTACGTCAGTCTAACACCAGACATCTCTACTGGATTTGTTTTCTGCTTCGCCAACTGCATACTAATCCTGTTGTCGGGACTAGCATTTAACAAGGGGGTGATACCAGCAGGATATGGATATTTAGCAATTGGTATGTATGCAGTTTATGTGGTGACCTCATTGGTATTGAACTATGCATTGCCCGAATCAGCATAATTAAGAGTTAGAATAATGTGCACATTTATGTTTACGAGAGACTGGGTCTAAGAAAGCTACCATTTTGTAGAGGAGTCATTACGCACACCTTGCATTGAAGCTCGTGTGCTGTTTTGCTCGAGTATACGATGCCAGACGAACTTGTGAAGGAAGTTTGCTTAAGTTCGAGGCTGACCTAGCAGTCTCCTGGCGTGGCAAGCAGCCGAAAGGAAGAGGAGGAAAGCTGTCAATCGCGACTTTTGTCGTTAAACCATTTGATACAGTGCGTGTGAAGATTGACCTTGGCTTGAGAGAACAGTGCACCACTCTTTCGTGTCCATCGACGACGCAAGTAGAGTCGCTTTCGGATAACACCTGAACCTGAAAAGGAAGCACCACATTCATTCCGTCAAACGTGATCGAAGGTTTGCGTGTTTGCGGCGTAGGCGGGCAAACGAGGCTGTCGTGGCGATTGTCCAAGAACATCGCAGGAGTGGCGGGGTATACGGGTTGATGATTCATGTTGAGGCTTGCTTGGCTTCAAATTATGAAAAGTGCTGTTATTCTGACCAGTAGCCAGTAGCCAGGATAAACTTCTTATCTTGACACTTACTAGCTGAGGCACGACTGCCAAGCAATCTTCGAGGTCGTGTGCACACCTTCTTGGGAAAATCTCTTGCAATCGTCTGGGGACGATGGAGGTAATGTGAGTGTGAAAGGCAAATTTCATCACCGCAACATATGCTTGTTTTACATTTTAGCATTCTGAGAACTGTATTCGATAAGATACTACAGCCCCGCCTCCGAGAAGCATGAAGCAAGCTAGATATAGCAAGTTCAAAGCTGCTCAGCAGAGTTCGGGTTTTACTGCCTCCATCCTGGCGTGGTCATTGAAGTTGTTGCGTTGGTATGGTACCTACTATTTGTAATTGGGAGTTTTTCGTGGGCTGTTTGGAATGGTACGCACCCACAAACAGCAACCACGCATACGCCTCTCCTCGCGTCAGCGGTCCAGCGGGCTCTGACCATTTGAGCAACATGCTCATCATAACATTATAGCAAGAGAAACAGAGAGCGACTTCGTTACTACTTAACAACAGCAACAACAAAATGAGAACATTTGCCTCCGCTGCAGCTGCGGGAAGCTTTCTGCTAGCAGCACCTTCATCTGCTTTCACTGCGCAACCTCGTCAGCAACAAACGTCTTCAACGGCACTTTCAATGGGGCTCAAAACACAAGTTGTATCCAAAATTATTCAACATCCAATCACTGCCGCCGTAGCTGGGACAGCTCTTGTTGGTACAGCCGCCGTTAAGGTTGTGCTTGACCGTCCATCTCGTACCTACAATGAGAATTCTGTAGCACGTGAATATGATGCTTGGACACAAGATGGAATACTAGAGTATTACTGGGGAGAACACATCCATTTGGGATATTATAACGATGAAGAAATGAAGAATGGATACAAAAACAAGGATTTCATCCAAGCTAAATATGACTTTATTGATGAGATGATGAAGTTCGGTGGTATTGACGCAGAGGCTGACAAGGGCGCCAAGGTGTTGGATGTAGGATGTGGCTTTGGTGGAACTAGTCGTTACCTTGCTGACAAGTTGGGTCCAGAGGCGGATGTTACCGGCATCACATTGAGTCCTAATCAGGTCAAGCGTGGTACTGAATTGGCTGAAGAGCGTGGACTCTCCAACGCCAAATTCATGGTGATGAATGCTCTTGAAATGGACTTTCCTGATAACTCGTTTGATATCGTTTGGGCATGCGAAAGTGGTGAGCACATGCCTGACAAGGAAGCCTACATCAATGAAATGATGAGAGTGTTGAAACCAGGTGGAAAGTTTGTCATGGCAACATGGTGTCAAAGAGATGATCGGGAAGTACCCTTTGACAAGAAGGACAAGCGTGACTTGAGATTCTTGTATGAGGAATGGACTCATCCCTACTTTATTTCAATTGAAGCGTACGAAGAACTTATTGACGCAACCAAAATGATGGGACCTGTCAAAACTGCAGACTGGTGCGAACCAACCATTGCTTCATGGCGCCATTCTATTTGGGTTGGAATCTACGATCCTAGGGGATGGATCACCAAGCCTACGAAGTACGTGAAATGTGTTAGGGATGCCTACTGCCTGGAGAGGATGCACAGAGCATTCAAGAGGGGTTTGATGGAATATGGTATGTTTGCTGCGACGAAGAAAAAGGACGAGTAAGCTAGCACGTGTTTCTGGATTTCTCATCCACTAAAATAATATAACTGCTACACATGCAGTACACCATAGACTTTATATGTGACAAATGCTCATTTTACTCTGTTTATGGACTTTCATTATTTTTAGATAAGATCAGCAACATTCATAGGCATCTCTGTGATCTCAGTCTGGTAGAACTGTTCGATATCACGGAGATAACGTACATCGCCCTCAGTGAGGAAGTTGATAGCAACACCCTTACGACCGAAACGACCAGATCGACCAATACGGTGGATGTAGTTCTCACGGTTCGTGGGCAAGTCGAAGTTGATAACAAGTGACACTTGCTGAACATCAATACCACGAGCAAGAAGATCGGTGGTGATCAACACACGGGAGGAACCAGAGCGGAACTCTCTCATGATAATGTCACGCTCGCGTTGGTCCATGTCTCCGTGCATGCAGGAGACGGTGAAATCACGCTCTTGCATTTGCTCCTGCAACCAGTCGACCTTACGACGGGTATTGCAGTAGATGATGGCTTGAGTGATGGTCAAAGTCTCGTACAAATCACAAAGGGTGTCCAACTTCCATTCTTCTCTCTCCACGGCAATGTAAAATTGCTTGATACCCTCAAGGGTCAACTCATCCTTCTTAACAAGGATGCGCACAGGATCTCTCATGAACCGTTGGGTCACTTCCAATACATCCAAAGGCATGGTAGCGGAGAAAAGGCAAACCTGAACTGATTCAGGAAGGAACTTGAAAATGTCATAAATTTGATCTTTGAATCCACGAGAAAGCATCTCATCAGCCTCGTCAAGGAAGAATTGACGGATGGAGTCCAACCTCAAGGCACGACGGTTGATCATGTCATACACACGACCGGGGGTACCCACGACGACGTGAACGCCTCCCTGGAGAGTACGGATGTCATCACGGACGGCGGTACCTCCGACACAGGCATGAACTTGAAGTTCCATGTAGTCACCAAGGGCGATGACGACCTTTTGGATTTGCTGAGCCAACTCACGGGTAGGAGCAAGGATGAGTGACTGGCATTCACGCAGCTTGGGGTCAAGCTTGGCGAGAGTACCGATGGCAAATGTGGCGGTTTTTCCCTGTTGATGAGAGAAGACATGGATCAAGAAGTCAGATAACATCTTGAGAAATAAAATTTTGATACATATAATATCCAATCCAAATGTAATGTGGTCAAAGTGTGATGCTCCGCAAAAATGAAGGGTCCGATTTCGAGTTGTAATTATCTACACGACGAGGGTGACTCTGTTCGGACTCGAAAGATGGTGTTTTTTAACAATCGTCATTCCCCTCCTTCCTCCCTCAACACGAGAGACCACACCTATAACACCTGCATACCCACAAACGACAGCCTCGATTCTACTCACCGTACCAGACTGAGCCTGAGCAATCAAATCACGGCCCAACATGGTGGGTTTGATAGCCCTTTGCTGAATAGCAGAGGGTTTCTCAAAACCGTAGGCATAAATACCACGGAGCAATTCTTCGGGGATTTCCATACCATCGAAAGTTTCGATGGCTTCATCCCAGTTTGAGTCGATGTCGGCATCAGTTAAGCCGCCAGGAGGGGCTTCGCCCCCGTCGTTAGCCTCTGCAGGTGGTTGTTCGCTGTAGATGACAGTGCATGAGAAAAAGTATTGGGAAAAAATGGTGCGATTTGTGAGAATCCATGTTTCATGCGATGTTTCAATATCACCGCATTTGCAGCACATTAAATTTATTATGCAGCGTGGAGATGGAAGAAGAATTGTTTATTACTTCCAATCCCATACACAACAAATTGTATGGTGCATGTGGTAGGGAAGGAGCAATGCGTAATTTTCAAGACTTCCAAACCCATAATTCCGCTCGTCATTCCAGTCAAACACCTTCAACCTGGCAGCACCAAACGTAACGGACCTGTATTGTTCGTCTCCTTCAGCGCTCATTGCGGTCAAGTTGGGGTGGTAGCAGTACTACAAGATGGTTAGGTGTCCTGAGAGGTGCCTATGAGAGCAAACCCATTGCGCTTGGAGGGGTGCTGGTTTACTAAAGCCTCAGCGTGGGAATTAGTATATCCTTGCACGGACGATGCAAATGAAATGAAGGGCTGTGGCTGTTTGATTTTTCTGTGGCAGACAGACGCTCATTAACCCCCAGCACTCAGACCGGGAGGTTAAAAATCGGTTTTGTAAATCTCGTTGCGACAAATTGGTAGGAAGTATGTAGGAGTACTTTTAACGCTAAAATCCCCAATGATCGCCACGTAACGGTCATTCATGGTGGAATTCCTTCTCTGTCCCAACTAACGGTCATTAACGGTCCGTTTTTACTATCTTCGTCTATCCAATTCTCTCCTTCCTTCCCACGCGCTGGTGCGCAAAAGAGAAGAATCTCCTCTTTTTCCAGCCGAATTCCTCCCTTTGGTCCATGATCTAGCTATCTACCGAGGCCACAGATGCACCCAACGAAATCGCGGGCGGAAACTCGCACTTCATTGGGACTGTAACAAATCCACCAACGCATGATTGGACGAGACGATTGCATAAAAGATCCATTCATTTCCAGGAAGTAAGTGAAGAGGATAGAGCGGCCGCTTTCCACGCCCGCCGCTGAGCATATCTTTTCATAAAAAATTCATCACTGCTGCCTTGCAACATCGAGCCTCGCTTCAGTGGTTTTCATCACTTCAAGGAGTGGTTCTGCGATCGTCGACTTGTGTGGATAACATAATCTTCATCCTTCCAGCCGACAGCGCAAAACGTCACGAGCAAGGACCATTCAATAACGGTGGTTTCCTTCAACTCGTCGCATCCTCCTATTCACTCTCCTCATATAAACCATCTACAAAGTAATTTTGCACCAAACGTCCATCAATAAACACTCACAATGTCTACAACCAACGAAGGCCCCAAGGCACTCTCCGCAAACGCCTCTTCTTTCAATCCCCCCTCTTCGGATCAAATCTGGGGAGCGATCAGTCAATCGTATGGAATTGGTGGTGGTGGCGGCAGCGGCGGCGGTACTCCCACTGCGG
Source organism: Skeletonema potamos (assembly GCA_036940105.1). Taxonomy (NCBI): domain Eukaryota; phylum Bacillariophyta; class Thalassiosirophyceae; order Thalassiosirales; family Thalassiosiraceae; genus Skeletonema; species Skeletonema potamos. The sequence goes on from JALLBJ010000081.1 coordinate 122,402, forward strand.
ATACCGCTGGTGGTGGCCACTACCATCATCCCTCCTCCCATCATTCTGGTTCTACTCACGGAACTCCTCCCCAAGGCGGCGTCGAGAACAATTCCGGATTAGGTCTCTGGAACTTTGGTGGATTTGGTGACGATGCGAAGAATCGTTCCGCACCCCAGGCAGGCAGGGGTGGCATGTTGGATGATAGTAATGTCAATCTTGACTTCATGGGGGATCATGGAAATAAGGTGAGCATATTATCTTGCGTGTGCATTAATTTCATTGGTGCATTCAATTTGGAAGCCATCCGAGGTATCTCTTTTGAATAAAGAATGACATAACTCATGCAACACCTTTTAATAATACCATTTTATTGTTTACCACAGGATGGAGGAGATATTTCCCGTCTTTCTTCCGCTTTTGGTAACTTTGGTGTGAACGATAACCGTGGTGGCGCCGCTGCATCACTTGGTGGACCTCCCCCTTCTTACAATGGACGTGTGTCGGCCGGTTACAATGGACAGCATCAATATTCTGCGAATCAACAAGCTGGTCCTCCCGGTGCCATGGATAATTTGTCTGGACCTTACCCCCCCTCCTTTCCCTCTGGCGGATCTCAAGCACATGGTGGTGGTAGGGGCGGTTATCATCAGGGACCGGGGTGGAATCAACTCCCTCGCTGGGGAGGGGAACAGGGAGGCGGACAGTATGGAGCAGTACCTCCTCCTAGTCAGGGCTATGGCGGATCTCGCGGTTTGGTTCCTCCCTATCCGCGTCATGATGCCTACACTGGTGCTAGTGGTGGTTACAGTTATGGACCAGATGGATACCCAACTGATGGATATGGAAGCCGTGGCAGCTACAATCGTAATGATGGGTATGGTGGTTATGCACCACCACCTCCTCCTCCTCAGGGTGGGAATTATCGTGATGTCCCCTCCTTTGTTCCTCCGCAGAGTCAAGTGTCTAATGGATTGTATCCTCCTTCTTTCAATCCCGGTGCACGCGGTGGAAGCATTGGTGCCAATTTGGATGGACCTTATCCTTCTTCCTTTAACCCTCCTGAACGTACCTCTAGTGGAGTTGAACCTACCGTTGGCGTCGCAGGCGCGTTGAGTTCGATTCTTCAAACTCCTTACAATCCACAACAGGCGGCACAGACTAGGAGGTACCCCGCTATTCTTGGAGGTGCACCTGATCCTTCCCCTGGAGACGAGCACGGATATGGTGAATATGGTGGTGATAGTGGTGCCCGGACGACTGTAACTGCAGGATTAGGTTTGAACTCGTCGGGTAGCAAGTCATCCTTCTTGCCCCCTAGGTCTGCGAGTTCTACCGCAGCGAGTACGGAGATGGGAGATGCTTCTCCCACTCCATCGCATTCATCAATGGAACCTGCTGATCAGACTGTGGCTTCTAATGGTGCAGCTGGAGGTTCATCTTTTGCCCTTCATCCAGCTCCTGAGGATCCTTCCAGCAGTGGACCATCTATTCTACCAAAGCGTATCATCCCTGTTCCAAACGATGATTATGATAGCAATGAAAAGGCCTACAACGGCGTGCCCATCCCTTCTGCTCATGACTCTTCACACAAGAAGCGCGAATGGCTAATGCAAATGAATCAAACCTTGGAAGAGACTCCCGTCGGTCAGTTGGACCCCAATATCCTACCTCTCTCTACAATTATGAATGGCTGGGCAAAGCAGAAGTCGAGCGAGGGAGCGCGCATGGTTGAAATGTGGTTGGATCGTGTACATTCCGAATACAATTCGGAAAATCCTCACGGAGTGCACCCGACAGCCCGCATGTATACCATGGCAGTCGATGCATGGGCGAAAAGTAATGGAGGTGCGGCCGCTGCACGCAGGGCTGAAGCTCTTTTGGAGAGGATGGATCGTTTGTATCGCGAGGGCGGAGGACGTCACGAGGCACTGAAGCCTACGACTGGAATTTTCAACGCCGTTATTAATGCATGGGCGCGCAGTCGGGAGAAGATTGCCCCCTCCAGGGCGGAGCAGATTTTGGCGTGGATGGAGAAGCTTCGTGATTCCGGTGGAGAGGACTTGGATATCAGTCCTGACAAGTATACCTTCAACACAGTCATTCATGCTTATGCTAAGAGCGGAGCGAAGGAATCGGCTACCAAAGCTCACAGAATTTTGGACAACATGAACCAAATGTATCGTGAAGGGAACTCGTCTGTGAAGCCTGACACTATTACTGTAAGTTTTCGTCTTTCTTCAATTGTTGGTGAAGTCATATTCCACCTGCCATACTCACAGCAACAATCCTTTGTGGTATATCTTTCAACAGTATAATGTTGTCATTAACGCCTATGCTAAATCTGGAGGGAAGGGTGCCGCTCAGGAAGCAGAGCACCTCCTCCAACGTATGCACATGATGTATGACCAAGGAGATCTTAGTGTCAAACCTAATGTTGTTACCTACGGTGCCGTCATTGATGCATTTGCAAAGAGTATGGAGCGCAACGCCGCTGCTCGTGCTGATGCGTTGCTCGCCAACATGGTGGCTTTGCACCAATCGGATCAAGTCCGTCATTCCGATTTGCGTCCTAACACCTACGTCTTCAACACTGTCATTAATGCTTGGGCGAAGAGTAAGGAGAGGGGTGCCGCAGCTAAGGCGGAAGAGATGCTTGTTGCGATGGATCGGCTTCATGCGAGTGGATTTCCGGGTCTGAAACCTGATGCATTCACTTACACCGCTGTGATTGATGCATATGCTAAGAGTGGATTTCGTGGTGCGGCTTCGCGTGCTGATTTGTTGCTCGATCAGATGGAAGCCAAGTATGCTGCTGGAGATCAGGATCTCAAACCCAACACATTCACCTACAACGCGGTTATTAATGCGTTGGCGAAGAGTGGTGAGCCCGGAGCTGCGGCGAGGGCTGAACGTGTATTGCACAATATGGTGAACCGTCTTCGTAATCACGGAGGAAATGATGTCAAGCCGACTACAATCAATTTCAATACTGTACTTGATGCGTGGGCCAAGAGTGGTGAAGGAGAAGCAGCTGCTGAGCGCGCCGAGGCGATTTTGGAGTGGATGGACAGGCTCAACAAGTCAGGAAACACGGACGTTAAGCCTGACACCATCACATTCAATGCTGTCATTGATGCATGGGCCAGGAGTGGATGCAAGAGGGGCCCTCAGAGGGCCGAGCAAATTCTCAATCACATGGATGAGCTTTACCAAGGTGGCAACATTGATGTGAAGCCTGACACCTACACTTACAACACATTGATCAATGCGCTTGCGAAGAGTGGTGACGGTGGCTCTGCTGCGAGGGCTGAAGAGATCTTGAGCATTATGGAGCAAAGGTACTCTGCAGGTGACAAGAGCTTCAAGCCGAACACTAGGTCCCACACTAGTGTGATTGATGCTTGGGCCAAGTCCGGTGAACAAGGCGCTGCCATGAGAGCCGAGGCGATTCTAACCAATCTCAGGAATCTTTACGAGAATACAAAGGATCCTGATATCAAGCCTAATGTTTACACCGCCAATGCCGTCATGAATGCGTGCGCTTTCACTAAGCACGATGTGGACCGCGAGGAGGCTCTTGAGATGGCGTTCCGTGTCTTCGAGTGGTTGGACTCACAGCCCGATATCAAGCCTGATGCTTACACTTTCACTATCATGCTGTCCGTTTGTGCCAATCTCATTCCTAAAGAGGAAGCGCCAACGCGTTTTGAGAGCGCAAAGATGTTGTTTGAGAAGTGCTGCGAGTCTGGCCATGTCAACGATCATGTCCTTTGGAAGTTGAAGCTCACTGTCAATGAATTTGAGTATCACCAGCTTGTTGGCGCTGGAGTTGAAACGAAGGCTCAAGACCTTCCTCAGCCATGGTCACGTGCTGTTGCTAACAATAGGAAGCAGGGGGACAACCGCAATAACAACAACTGGGCGGCCCGCAACCGTCGTAATCGCTAAGGCGATTAGGGGTAATTTGGGGTTCCGGTGTCCTCCGTCGCTTCCATTTTACAAAATAATATCACACCGATTGGCCGCATCTGGGACTGTGCAAAAGACCGTCTTCATTCTTTAACCATGGTTGCACACAACAGGTAAGCCAATTTTACAAACAAAATACAAAAACTATCAAAAGATACAAAAATTTGGGATATGTCCAAAGAATTGGAAACGCATAAAATCTCAGTAAGTATGAGGTTCTATCGGAAACGACCTGCAACTTAACTCTCGACGGGTATGTTTTCAATTCATTTTTCTCCACTAAATATGGGAAATGCGTGAGGAATTTAGTTACTTTATATGCGTAATGAGTCTGCAATATATAAAATAGTGCAGCTTTTTTCACTTAATGCTTCTACAATACGATCTGTTCATACATTTCCATAGAATTGATTATTATTTGCTCCTGCTGTGTTTGCCTTGGTGGCAGCCAAGACAGACGACACGTGATCCGCCCATCATTATTTTTTGTGCGTATGCACAAATTAGGCGTAATACGCAAAACATCATGAAGATAACCAACGCCGTTTTCCTTCTCGCTGTACACCTCAAGGCAACTGCCGCTTTTGCCTATCAGCTTAAGTACTTTGATATAAGAGGTGCAGCAGAAACCTGCAGAGTTATTTTTGCTCTAGGAGAGGAAGACTACATGGATCTCCGATACAAGATCAACAAGGAAACTTTTCAGTCACCAGAATTCAATGCAGCAAAGGAAAATGGGGATCTTAAATTGAATCTGAACCGAGCTCCTGTTCTCGTAACACCAGATGGAAAAACAATTGGACAATCCAAGGCGATAGAACGATATCTTGCACGTCGATTCGGTTTGATGGGCAAAACACCTGAAGAGGAAGGTATGATAGATTGCATTGCTGAACATTGCCGTGATGTAAAAGATGCAGCGAGACAAAAAGGGTTCTCTCAATTTACTAGAAACAAAACTGACGAAGAGAAGGCAGAGGCGAGGAGAGAATGGTTCGAGAACGACATGCCAACCATGCTAATGAAGATTGAAGAGGCAGTGAAAGAAACATCAGAAGCAGAAGGTTATTCTTTTGGAGCAACAACGACTTATGCTGATGTTGCTATATGGGCATTGCTCCGCGATTGCTTCCCTGCTGATCTCGAAGACACTACCAAAGCTTCTGAAAAGTGTGTCGTATTGAATGCAATTGCGGATCAGATTCAATCTCATCCGGGTGTGGCCAAGTGGCTTGCCGAGCGTCCTGATTCCTCTTTTTAAGCTATCATAAAACCAATTAACATGAACGAACGACTTTATTGCTCTTTTATATCAACTAGTGGCAGCACTCCTGATGATGTGATCACAACGTCAACCTCGGGCTTTCCTCCATTCGTGCCAACTAATTCTATTTTGTCCACCACTTCAAATCCCTTCAGGACCATCCCAAACACAACATTTTTGTTATCCAGCCAGGACGTTTTGACAGTATTAATAAAGAATTGCGATCCATTCTATACATATGTATGAAAGTAAATTCATCAGTGGTTGTTCTCGCATCGATGTCGAAAGATGTCAAAAAGAAGAGCTTACCGTGTCAGGGCCTTTGTTCGCAGAATTCAAAAGATACAACTTATCGTGAAGAATCTCAAACGTCTCATCTTCAAAGTATCCACCGTATATGCTTTCTCCCCCTGCTCCATTACCCTCTGTTATGTCACCACCTTGTATCATGAAATTAGGAACTATAAGGACAACAATACGCAAAAAAAAACACAAGATATGTGTAAGTATATTTGTAGTGCTCCTCTTGATAGATAAATAGCCACGAGCACACCTGCTCCCTCAGAACTTACTAATGCGATGGAATTTTGATCCTTTATAGCACAATGGCTTGCCGCTAATCTTGCCCTTGCCCTTGTCACATGCACAGAGTGATCTGAAATTTTCCACAGATTTTGGTGCAACTTTTCCAAAGAGGCCAAGTTCGATCCGCCCTTTTGTTGGACTAGGTGAGTTTGATATTTCTGGTCGTTCGGTTTTCCATTACAAGAATGAGTAGATGATGTCGTTGTGAATAAAATTTGCACAATGGAATGAATACAACAGAAGTGGATTTATCTTTCATGTAGGAGAACTCACTAACATCCAAGTACACACGATGAGTTACTTCCGGCAGTTGCGTCGGCGGCTTCAGCTTTGGCTTCTTCGCCTTTTCTCTTGGGACGTCATCGTCTAAATTGCTTGATGATAGGGCGGGTTCTATCGTGCTTAGCGCTGTTATTACTAACAGCAATGCGATGGCGATTGGCTTCTTCATTTCATCGATGAAAGATTTTTGCAGAAAACAAAAAAATGAAGTTTTACATCGCACAAAGTGAATCCCAATTTTCCGGACAGTTAAATATTTAGGCGGAAAGCCAACGGCGGAATTGAACAATTTTAGCGTACAATACCCATTCTAAGTATTCACAACTTACATAAAAAGTTTTCGGAGTATTCTATTAGCTGAAGATGACCATGGTGAACACATCTGGCATTTCCAACACAGGCAGCAACAGGTCGAGTCTGACATGGTGGTTCATTATCTTTTACGCGATACTGTTGGTTTTCACAGCGGTCACGATCACCAAGACGGCTTCGGAAAACCCCCTATTTCCATTCCAAACTGAATCCCTAGAATGGAATTCAAATTGGTTAATTGCCACAGTTATCGATTACTACGGTGCTTGCCTTTGTTTCTGCGGTATTGTGTTCAAGAGCGAGAGCAATTGGATGTATGGATCTCTCTGGTGTTTGGGGTGCTGCTTGCTGGGGAGTCCAATCTGCTGCCTGTGGATGCTCATCTTTCTCTGGAAGAATGGCGTAGACAGTCTATCTCTTTCGCCAAATCGACGATCGCATTACCAATTGAATTAACACATCATATTATAAAGAATCAGCGCATAGTATTAGGGGACAGAGCGGCAGGATTGAAAGCAATCGATGAAGAAACAAAAAGATCTAATAGTTTGCTTGGATTAAGATCACTGATACTACGGCTACCGGACTATACTTTGTCAATGCCCCACTTCTTCTTCACAACCTCTGGGTCTCTATGATAGCTGATGCACATCTCATCGCCCGTCTCAACTGCCCTGCATGTCACAACAGCTACGGAAGAGCACGAATATTTCACGACCTCACAGTTCGGCTGAGGGAGTTTGTGATTAAACATCGACACGGCAGCAAAAAGTGAAGTTCCTTTCTGCAACACTCCCTCATCAACACTTCCAAATGAGTTCATGCTTATTATGTTCCTAACTCTACTGGCAGGTAAAGCTGGTGATATTTCTTCGTCGAAGAATTGAGACCAAGGTGGGAGAAGAAGAGGTGTATTTGCTACCCCAATCGATGTCAGTAAATCCTTGACACATAGAAGTGGCCGAGAGGCCTCACCATCATACAGGTTATCAATACGTCGTGCTAGAAGCTGATTGCGCTTCATTTGCTGCATTATGGTACTCTCCAAGAGTGTTTGAGAATTGTCACTCATAGTTCCTTCTTGGTTCAATGTAAGAATTATCTCGTCTTCCACCGTATTAGTAGAAGAATATGCTAGGGGGGATTCGATGAGAATCACGCTGCCTTTCGGCATCGCACCAATCGCTCTAACGCCACGTCCTTTTACCGGATGCAAGAAGGTTTCAATCTTAGCAGAAGCAAAGTCAGGACAGAACTTCGAGAACGATGACATCGAGTTCAACAAAGTCACGCCATCATCATATCTGGCACCAGCCAGGAACTTCGAGGAACGCATTAAGCTGGACTTAAGTTCTTTGAGACTAACGGTAAGTGTCGATCTGTCATAGGAATCAAGAATAGATGCTGCCAGCCCAATCTCATTCATGTTCGCAAGCGCTAAGCAGAGCCTGTAGACAGCCTTGTCATCAGCCCAAATCCGAAGAGCAGCTGCTGATGCAGCCACAGCTTCGTGATACGAATCATACTGCAACGCAGCTTGTGCCCAATTGCTAACTACTGCTCTCACATCCTCGTCGGCTACAAGTAGAGCGGAAGTGTACAACGCAACAGCACGCTCGTAATGATGACATTTGAAGGCTTCATTGCCAGCTCGTTTTATTTCATCAGCGGATCCTGAATTCTTCGAGCCATCTTGCTGATTCCAATATGTGGGATCGAGGACCAAGTTTAACACATCGCTTTGACTTTGCTGCTCGCCCATCACCTCAGCAAGAGCCTTATGGTAGCGCTTGAATGTCTTCTCACATGTAGGTCTAATGCTGAGAGATGCAGCGGAATCTGCAAGTGCCTGTGGCCACTGTTCAAGCTTGATGTGAGCTTGAGCTCTATTTGACAACAAAGTTGGAACTAGATTTTCATTCTGGAGCCCCATGATGTATGTTTCAGATGCAGCATGATACATCTTTTGTTTGTAAAACGTGTTCCCTTCGTCGCGCGCAGTTGAAATATCCGATTGATCAGCTACCTCGATCCGGAACTCTCCGGGATTATCAATACGAACTCCTCTATTGCCATCCACAAATATCTTAGTGAATGGCTCAGCAATTAAGACTCTCGTACCTTTGGGCAGATTTTTACGGGCATACTCGGTTTGATTCAGCCTCGACAGTTTACCGGGCACGTAGTTGTAAATCGCAACTTGGATTACACCTCCGCTATCGTCTTGGAGGAAAGTTGTGATACCCTTTATCACTGATGGTACTGTAATGAGTGTTCCCCTCAAGACATTCCCTTTGCATGAATCGAACAGTTTTAGATCCTTCACCTCAATTGGAGAAAGACGATGCCACTCAAATGCGGCAAACGTGGACGTCTTCGTGGCGAGTGCTGTGGAGGTTCGCACCTCAAAGAGCTCTTTGCCTTCAACCTTGCGTGTTTTCATCTCCACATACGCTCTCTCTGTTCGCATATCAATCATCATGCGTGTGATCGGATTGTGTACGAGCGATGATGATGTGAGAGATGCAGTGTCTCCCCAAACGGAGATCCTTTCCTTGATAGCGTCTACAGTCTCTTGATGAATGATGGGCGCCGTGTAATTGCCGCTCAACAGACATGTGAGCGGGCACGAAGGGTCAGCGATAGACTTTCCTCTAAGCCAAACTACGTTCAAGGAAGAGGTAGAGCCCGGTATGTTTTCATATTGAATCTTATCCATGAAATAATGAGTGATCATCGATTCAAGTGCGTCTAGCAATAATTTGGATGCTTCCCGAGACATCGAGGTATACTCGTGGCGAACACATTCCGGGACATACTTCACGACAATCAGCTTCAGCAAACGGCTGCGCTCTTTCGACGATAGAACCATTGTGTTTATAGGAGCCGACGTTGGCTGTTGTGAACGTTGTGTTTTTGAGCGATGTGGAGAGATGTGAAATGAAAATCTTCAGAGGCGTTTGAGAGAGATGCGAAAATTTCACAGCGTTCTACAAATGTTACAAGAAAGTCATCGGCGAAGAGTAAAATGTGCGTGCCTCATCGCTTATTGATTGATATATGTTTGATATTATTTATGACGACATCTACACGCAAAACTGACATGAACTGCAACTCTTAATATACTATCATTCGACGATTCTAAAGGTAACTCAATCTACTTGGCACAATATTGTTTTCGTGGAATCACTCTTGCCAAGGCGGAACTTGCCAATACACATCGGGTGGGCACGCGTTTCACAGTTGACGTTGTCACACTGGCAGCGCAAAATCATTCCACCCTCGCGATTGCAAAGACAACAAATGTTAGTATGCGCCTTCTTTGGGCGTTTGCCTTCTCTTGAAGGCGAGTCGTTCTTGTTTGGATCATTATCCTTTTCTGGCCGAGGTTTGGCGGAAGCGTATGTTAGCTGACGAGAGAAAGACTCTGGAGGATTCTTCGACTGCTCTCTCATTGGAAGCTCTGACACATATTTGCGCTTGTTTGCTTCTTCAGTCGAAAAGGAGCCTTCTCTCGACCCAAAGGCGTTGATAACTCCAAGATCAGCATTTTTTGGAGTAACAACAGCATTCTTCTCAGAGGCAGTAGCCAGTTCGGACACAGCTGAAGTCACTCCCGATTGCAAGTGCCCTTTGTTCGCTTCGTTGATTCGACGTTCCAAGTTGGTGATACGAGCCTTCAACTGATCTACTTGCTTCTCCGTAGTTGCTTTGTCCATCTTCAATTTTCGATTGTCTTCCTCAGCTTCTTCACATTTCAATCTCCACTTTTGGGCCTCCTTCTCGGCCAATGCCAGAGTCTCATTTTGCTTGGCACGATCTTTCGAAACAGAGTTTCGACTGTCGTCAATTTGGACGTGAAGTGATTCATTGTCACGGCGCACTTCTTCAATGACACTTCGAAGAGTTGTAACAGTGGATTCCGCTTCAGCTGCTGCCGACGTTGCCTCAAGTAATCCAGCTCGAGCATCCTGAAGTTCTGATTCAATGCGTTGGGTACGGTCGGATCTCATCTTCTCCAGCTCATCCATCTCAACCATATCCTTCTTTAGGTGGCGAATTTCATCCTGATAATCATTCACCTTGTCTTGAAGCACATTTGCAAGAATCTCCGACTTCTCAGCACGTGTCTTCAACACATCGCGCTCCTCTTCTGCATCCCTCTTCACCTTTGCTGCCCTTGACAATTCCGACTCCACCTGAATCAATCGACCCTCCACTGCACGTGCTGCGTGAGATACTTCGTCATGCTCCCTACGAACGATCTCCAAACATTCCTTGGTGTCCTTGATAAGTGATTGTAAATCATTCAATTGTCCAGAGAGAGACTCGGCACGTGCATTAGCAGCATCGGCTTCGGCACGAGCGTTGGCGGCATTTGCACCGGCAATCTTGAGTGCTTCGAGGGCACGATCGATCTTGGATTGAGCTTGGCAGGCATTTTGTTCCGAGGCGGAACATTCATTTTGAAGACATTGAATTTGCAGCTGACATTCTTCCAATTGCTGTTAAAAATGAAGGCATTGTGAGTATATGATTGAGGTTGAGAGCAAATAAACATACTATCGTAATTCATACGAACACATGAACTTACTCGTTTGAGAGTGATGCATTCTTGTGACTTCTTCTGTGCCAAATCTTGCACATGAACAAAGTCAGCATTTATCTTGACGGGATGTTTCTCTGCGTCCATTTCATCTGCTTTAGAATTCCCAGAGCGGCTAGCAAGTCCATCTGCAACTGCTTTCAGCGCAGATGCCAATAATGATTTCACACGCGCGCCCTTCTTGACGTATTCATCTTGCTTTTCATTCCTTGAGCTCCTCGTAAGAGTTCCGTTGGATTGTGTTGATGACGAAAGAAATGATTGGTTGTATTGCGTGCGTTGATTGGAGTCATTTCCAGTTCCAACCAGCTTGAGGGCAGACTCGTTGGTCGGATAATCTATCGTCGCATCATTTGTCCCATATTCCTTTGCTGCGGTATTGTCGTTGGATAGATTACCAGATTTAGTGGATGATTCGTTGGAAGTACGGATCGTATCATTCTCTTCATTCGTGCTGCCGTTTCTGCTCCTGGTCGTGGTAGCACGGCCGCCAGTAGTTTCCTCCTCCAATTCTCCCACCGAATCATCGCTGTCGTTCACTTCTTCTTCCACTTTGGCGATTCTATCATTCTTCATTTTATCTGACGTTGATTTTTGGTTGGTATTAGTGACAGCGAGAGGAGTAATTCCAAAGTCATCCCAGGAAACCGATACCGAACGTTGATTATTGTCGAAGTCGCCTTCCTCGTCCATCATGGCGGCGGAGGCGTGAACTTCGCCGTCGTTGAGAGATCGCTCCTCGTTGCCGTCTTGTTTGAGAGATGGCATTTGTCTTGGTTGATTTCGCTGGCTGTGTTCTATCAATGGCGTGCTATGGTATGCTCTCGAGAGCAACGTTGGAGTTGGTCCAGCTCAGAGGAGGAGAGGGGAAAAGATAGAGGTAGATTCTACGTACGATAGGAATTATATGCCTTTTGATGGATCTTCCGCAAGTCCATTCCGCATAGCCCATAACAACGATGTTCCTCCCATTTCAACATTGATCAACATCTATAATAAGAACACAATTCTACTATTCATCAATTTTACTGGAGCAACAGCAGCTGCCTCCTACGATGATCAACCTTGCCACGATGTTACTTCTCTCGATGCTGATAATGATGCTTCCTTCCGCATCTTTATCGTTTGCCCAAACGAAGTGCGTCGTGAAAATATGCCACAATAAAGACTGTACCAAAAAGGGCGGTGGCGCTGACTTGCTCAACACATTTCGCGATCTTATTCCATCTGATAACATCCAACTGAATATTGAGAGTACGGGATGTCTTTCACAATGTGGCAAGGGTCCTAACGTATGCGTAGTCAAGAATGGCAGTGATGAAAAGATGTACTACAATATAAAAGATGCACTGGACGCATCGGCAGTAATTGATTTAGCAATACCTGAGGCAGAATATCCGATAGAACTTCTTGTGGCTGCATCCACTATACATCAAGCAGAACATACATCATCTCCATCAAAGAAAGAAGAATTGATGAGCACAGTTATCACAGAATTATCAAAGAATTCCAATATAGCGTTAATGACATCCTTCGCCATGTTTCATGCACTCACAATACGAGCTAACGCAAGGCTAGATTCTAACAACATCGATGGAGCAATCGATGATGCCAAGCTGGCCTCTAAGATGTTTCCCTCGGAAGGGAAAGTGTGGCGTATACTTGCAACTGCAGAAGAGCAGAGGGGTAGCATTGATGGTGCCATAGTTGCTTTGAGAGAGTTGGCCAGAGCAGATCCATCCTTTGCTACCAAGGCAAAAAAAGAAATTGAGAGGCTTTCTTCCTAATTTTTGAGTGTATAGCTTATATTTAGTTTGTTGTGTTCATGACGTAGGTGTTGTTTGTATAGGAGAATAGTAAACGGCCATATACACATTAGATGCATGGGCTCAGCATAAGCTCAACTTCTTCATCCAGTGATTGCTTGACACCACCTTCCTTGCCATCGCTTTCGCTCGAGTTTGTCTGGGCAGACGCAAACGCTCTCATAAGACCTTTACATAGCGTCAAGCGCATAGCATGAAAATATTCCTTTCGTTCTTTGGTGGGTGTGTTGGGAAGTGCAGATGACGAAGTAGTGATCCCTTCCCAAGACAATACCTGAGTCAACCTTGCCATAAGAATGTGCATCCCATGAACAGAGAATGCACACTTTGTTGACTCCATCGTCCCATTAAATAAAGATTCCTCCTTGTGGAGGATGGCAGCTGAGATGTGGAGTAAATCGGAATACATTTTGGGATTCGCCAGCGTGGATACGACACCACCGTATTCATCACCCGTTAAGCAGCGCTCTTCCAAACAACGAACAATATCCGAAGCCATTTTAGAGGTTTCACCCAATGCATCAGCCAATGCAATATCAACGACATACTTGAGTAAGTTTGCCTCCAAGTGACCCTTCAATAACGACGCCATGTCTTCATCCTGTATCACTGCTTCCAAAACATTGCGTGCTGCCTGCAAAACAGACACAAAGGCCTCTTCATCGAGTTTACTCGCTCCATTCGTACCATACGTTGTTGCTGCAAGCATCGATATCAAGTCATTTGCCGCATTCTCGCACAAGGCATCAAAGTGACGTCTGCAAGCGAACCCAAACTTTCGTTGGAATTGAGTTGGTAATTCATTGGATTGGATTTCCATCCCACGCAAAAGCCAATGCACCTCCCGATGCAAATGACCTTGTGATCTATGGAAGGACGCGCGGCTGAATGCCATCGATTCGCACGCGTCAGCAATCCGTACTGATCCAAGCCGAATGGCTTCCTCACACAGATGAAGAAGATCACGAGCCTCCGCATCTGTATCTGGAAATCGATGAGATATTGCCTCGGCAATAGTGGCAGAAATGCGAGGTTCGTAGACAACCTTCCCTTCGATTCGCTTAGGGGGTGCATGAGGCAATAAAAGACGCACCGCAGCTCTCACTCCAACATTTGATTGCTCCTGTACTGAGAATGATGATAAGATTGCCTCTGCCGCAAGGATGAGTAGTTCTGTTTGGATGTTCACTGATGAAGAATTTGTTTCCTCTGCAGAAATACACCCAGCTTCAATCAATAGATTGCACAACAGTGAAGTTACCGTCGCAGGCAAAGCCGCTCCACTGGAACCACCACACAAACTGAACATAGTCTCAACGACTTGACCTGCACTTCCACTCATGATACTCAAAATAATCTCGTCAAGCGGATGCTTACTCCCGCCTCCTTTGCGAGACATGATTGCATTGGCACGAACTGCAATATCCTCGGGGCTAATGTCAGGACGGGAGTAGAGTAGCTCCATGAGAAGACTTTCGCTCCATGTGAGACTAGGATCATTGGCAATAATCGGAGGAACCTTCCCAACAAGAACAGATAGAATTTGTTGCAGGGGAGGGAATCTACGAAAGAGAGCACCAAGCGCACCCCCATGTCCACCATTAACTCCAAGTCCAAACCCTCCCGAACTCGAAGGGAATGCCTCCCTTTTAATGACTTCTTGCCACGTTTGGAAGATGCTTAACGCACTATTGGGCTGGTATACCTCGGGAAGCACTGATGGAGAATGATCACTGTCATCCGATGGTTGACCACATTTACGTAAATCACGAAGATATCTCAACTTGCGCAATCGATCCGCATGACGAGGACGATCCTCCCACAATAGGTAGCCATTGCGATGGACGCCATCGACATATTGCTCATTTATATTCTCCGGTGGTGGAACATTCTCTTCCTCATCATCCTCGTCATTATTATTATTGAATCCATTATTCAACCTAGCCTCCATCTCCTCCCGTTCCAATATATCCTCCTCCAAAAAATCATCCAAACCCGCATCATCGACACAATAACCATCCCCCCTCCCTCCCGGCAATGGTGCCGATAATAATATCGCACGTAGTACCGCAAACCCCTCTCCCTCGGGAGTTAAAGGCCGTCCTGTCATGGCAGCATCTTCGGCATGACGGCATGCCGAATGATGTGTTAGTACCGTCCATGCATTGTCCAATTGTCCATTTTTGACTAACTGGAGTACTAAATTCCAATAGGGGAATTCAAATGGACCAGGAATAATGTTGATGTTGGATTTGTAATATTCCGGTTGATCACTTGACAACAACTCCTCCACCTCGGGAGAATCCAATAAAGCATGAGATTTGGAATGATGCAAACGTAAATATCGAATAGTGTCCGCTGTTAATGATCCAGATGGACCATCATCAAGTCGACTGTTATTTGTATTGGCAGATGATTTATTGCTAAACCCCCCTCGAAAGCTGGATGATGATGATACTGATGAGAGCGACGGGAGGAGAAATATTTCAGCCAAATGTGAGATTGCAAACGTCAACGTGAGCAATTCTAGATTATCACTGTTGTTATTGTCGTTATCATCATCACTCATATCTCGCTGTTTTTGTTGAAGTTGCATCAAACATTCGCACATGGCCGCACGATAATCCATTGACAATTTCGTAATCAAAGATGACTTTGATTTACCGCCCTTCTTGTTGCGTGATTGTGCCTGTTCCTCGATCCAATCGTCACGAGCATCCAATTGACGAAGGAGGCACTCTGTTTCTTCGGCACCAATGCCGGTGCCATCGTGACTTAGGAAGACGTCGAGTAGAAACTCATCGGAGGCGGTGGCTGCTGCGTTAGAACGTGGCTGTGAGGAGGGGATGGGACAGATGGAGAGGGCTGCCGTTCCGCTAGGATCCCAGGCTACCGCCCGAACCTTTGATGTGTCCGCCATGGTTGCCCAAATAATAATATAGCCGAGAATAAGGAAGGTGCAGCGGCGGTTGCTTCGCATTTTACCGGGTCTCCTCGAATTGTCGCACCGCTACTTAGGAGTAACTATCATATACATACCATTACCAAAACTAGGTACCTAAGGCGTACTTACTTACTTTCTATCTTTCTTCACACAATCTTCATCGCGTATAGATATCTTTCACCATCAAAACAACTTTATCAACGCAGAATTAATGATGTCATGATAACAGATGACAACCACGGCTAAACAACGAGAATATTCGCCATCGGACTTTCTCTATGGACCTGTTTTAGGAGAGGGACGATATGGTTCAGTCGTCTATGCAGAACATGCTACGCAATGTCATGATGGTACACCCCAAGGATATGCAATCAAAATGATTCCCAAATCGGAAATATTACGTCATAAACAATTACAAGCTGTCATGACGGAGAAACATATCTTATCAGAGGTGCTACGAAACAAACAGGATGAAGAAACGTCTTCTTCTGATTCTCCTGCTGCCTCCTTGATGGTTACAAAGTTGTTCTGCTGCTTTCATGATGATTCATATCTATACTTTGTATTGGAACTATGTCCTGGAGGGACGATGCTTGATTTATTTCATCACTGCGAACAACTTAGACAAGGTAATAGCGGGAAGGATAGTATCAGTGACACCCCTTTCATGGACAAGGAATGGATTAGATACTATGCGGGACAGTTGGTACGAGTGTTAGAGCACATACATCAGAGAGGAGTGATTCATCGAGATGTATCGCCACGAAATATACTGTTTACAATGAGAGGTGACATGAGGCTGTGTGACTTTGGATCAGCTGTGGTGATTTCAACAACATCTGCTTCAGAAGCTTCAGAAACTAGTAGGATAACTGATGACTTTGTAGGAACAGCTGACTATGTATGTCCAGAAATGATTCGTGGAAATATTGCCAGCAGCTCCATATCGCAACGAAATAGATTATTACCCGCGATTGATTTATGGTCACTTGGGTGTTTGATTTTCCAAATGTGTGTAGGAGAGTCACCCTTTCATGCAGACAGTGATCGATCTGCTTTCCAAAAAGTATTGGACTACACCAACCAGAAAAACGGTGTACATTTCCCACCATCACATGTCGATAATGGTACGAAAGACTTGATTTTGTCGTTGCTGGTGGTCGATGCAGCTAGTCGGATAGGAATATCAGATGATGTGGTCGTTTCGCAAGATTCGTCGCAGAAACTATACCATTCATTGCGAAAGCACGAATTCTTCAACGAATGCAATCTTCATCAATTCTGGACTCTCCTGGAGAGCAATTCACTAAAATCACCTTATAAACCTGCAGAACAATCCTGGATGACACAACTCCATCAGAATGGACGCAAAATGAAGCGTAGTGATGAACTGCATTTTGATCTGTAGAATGTTGTACGCTATTACAATGAACAAAACTGCACAATGATTATACTTTTTTAAGGACAACCCATACGATACTTTCCACACATAAAGTTGGAATCCATTACAACATCATTTCCCTTCTTCAACGTTTCCACGAACATGCTCTCCATTTTCTCTGCAATAGACAACGCCTCGTCGATTCTCCTGTTAACACAAGCAACGTTGGACCATGAGTGGATATCATAGTATTCCAAGAAGCATTTTGTAATCCTCCAAATATTCCCATCAGTCCCTGGCCAATAACAAGCAAACCCAAAATTATTCTCCAATTCGGAGACAAAAGTAGAAAGTTTTTGATTTTTCCATGGGCCCATCCAGTTGTACTCAAATTCTAAGTACTGCGTACGAGACAACGCAGTCCGATATCCTCCAAGCAACACCTCTGAATCGAATCCTTCTACGTCCACACTCAAGTAGTTTATAGTGGCGTTAGTAGGAAGATTTTCATCCACGTATGTGTCCAAGCTGTACATTTTCACATTCGTGCAGTCAACATCATTGGCACCATTGCAATTCGCGATGCCTTTGTTCTCCTGACCTACTTTGATCCCTTTTGGGAAGGGTATCGATCCGTCCCTTTGAGAAAAAGCAGCGTTAACGACTTTGAAATTTTTTGTCACGTTCAGATGAACGGCCGTCCTGCTAAGAATGTCGTAAGTTTGAGGCATCGGCTCTATGCAATGTACCATAGCATCCGAGTTTGCGCTATCAGGACTGCTTTCTGGGAGTGGAAACTGAGGCTCGTTGTCCTGCCCACAAACACTATGATGAAGTCTCGAAGCACCTCCAACATGTTCATAAATGGCTTCCCTCCAATCAGATTTCTCGAAGTGTCTGTTGCCCGAGCCCATTCTTAATGAATTGAATGCATCAAATCCTTTGTTGCAACCAATAAAGATCCCAAAAAATGGAGATTTCATTTTTATACTGCTCGTTTTTGAATGAATATTGGTGTAAAAATCTTCAAGCCATAATGCATCAGGGCATCGAGTGGCATATGTGAAGGAACACTTCTGCATCCAAGGCTTCTTTCTGAATTGTAAGCAATCATCTGGGGGCAATTGTGTCGCGATGATTTTGAGCTGTTCTGAAGTACATTGCTCCAATGGTTTGAGCGGGTGACTTGTGTCGTCGGACTCCACATCAACGTCAGCTGCACTTGGCGCCTGTTTACTGGGACCATCAGAAGACTCTGCTACGGATGATGTATAGTTGACCTTCTTAATGATGGTGGAGTGTGATAAAGTCGGATCGAGGTAAGATGTCTCAAAAAGTTTTGACGTCGACTTGATTATGGCGTCATGTTCAAGGTGGACTGACGTTAAAAGCAAAACTGCACCAAATGTTATGACAGCAATCAACTTGAAATTATTATTCCCTGAAACTGAAGCGTTCGAAGCAGTATTATTATTTGTTGTGACCGGATTAATGTAAACGGGCTTGGTGACTGCGAATCGTCGTTTGCCTTCCCTTACAGCTAGGCTAACTAATTCACTTTTAGTCCTCTACTTCATATTGATATTCTTAGCGTGCAGTTCATGGTACGCTTTCAACCGTCTTACTCTGCCACTCTCCTCTGGGTTTTCTGAGCACGGACAGGACTCTGAATTGTTCTTTGCATTCGTCGTAGAACGAATATACATCTTTGTAATGCGTGTTGATTAGGTTTGCAGTAGATTCGAGAACTTGCACTGCGAATAATCTTGCTTCAGTTCTTGCAAAGTTAACTTGTTTCTTGAACTCATTTGAAACGTATTTGTCGCTGTAACATGCTTTGTTTAATTCTCGTTTGCTTTGTCAACGAGACATTTTAACAAGGCCTCGGTGATGGTTTTTTCATTGCCAGATATTGCGTCATCGGTGAGGGGGGGGGGGGGCTAGCTCCATCATCTTCAAATCTTCGAAGGTGTTATCCAGCGCATTGAGTATCGTTGCCTTCGCCGCTTGGTTGCCGTCTTTGGTTGACCAATGTTCTGTCCTCTCATCCAACTGCAAATGTTTCTTCATTTGTTCTAGACCCTCCTAACAGCCTTTTTGTATATAACTTTGAAATGCGCTGTGGCCCCTTTGATTACTTGCATTCGCAATTTTGCCCAATCATCCATCCCAGTAAATAGCACATGCGAAACATGACCTTCCAGACTGGATGCAGTTTGCGCAGTGATGAAACCTTCACAAGGTCTCTGAATACATTTTGGACATCCTCTTCTGTATGTGTGTGGAAGTAGGTATTTCGGAAGGCTATAACCGAAAGAAGTTGGGACCAGAAGACAAACCCTTCTGCTGTTCGTTTGTCAAACCCGTTAACAAGCCTGATGGTCTGTGTGTTTACATTAGAGTAGCACGCGCAATCCTTGAGCTTGTGACCATCCCAATCCTGTTGCGTGGCTTCAAGCGTAGTTGATGTTTTGAATAAGGGTCGCCATATGCTGATCAGCTGACTGTTCGTCCCTCCTCGTCCTTGTGAGTACATGCGGCGTTAAATTTGGCGACAAGTTGGGGGAACCGCGGTCCAACTTCCTTGCCACAACAAACGCATTTGTAGGCCGATGTATTCACGTCCGTTTGAATATTCTTCCTTTCAATCTTCGTCCTTTTTTGCCGACGTGTAGCCTTCTTTAAATTTTCCTGTTTCATCCGTTGAAATTGAGTCGTATTTGTCGTAGGTACTGCTGTTGCATTGGGAAGTGCTGTGTGGGGTGGCACAGGACTTCCGCTGCGAGATATTTCAGAAGCACCAAAGGCAGTGTCGGCCTCCAAATCAAACGGAGCAACATCAACAGCAGTACTTACACGTTGACGTTTATTGCTTCTACCACCTTTGGGAGTAGCTGCCATCTGTTGAGAGCGACGCGCAACCATCATGGACAGTTCGTCCACTTCTTGTTGTAGTGAAGCGTTCTTCTCATGCAGAGCACTAATGGTAGCTGCTTATGCGATGCGGATATTTGCCTTCACTATCGTCCAAGCCAAGGTAATCATACAATGGACGGAATATCTAGACAAGTACACATCATTTTTTACTCTCATCTTCCACCCACACATTCAATCCGCGACGGGAGCGGCTAGCGCATGTATGCGAATCAACCAGCAAATTTATTTCCCAAATAAACCTATATAGACTGTTTGACCAAGTACCTAATGTTTCTACGAAGATGTTTTGCAGGTATCGTACTTCCTTTTGAAGTGAATTGATTGATCAGAGAATTTTGAAAAAAATATTATGAGCGAATGATACTTACATAGCACTTTATTTCCGCATTTCCCTCAATAACTATGCATCATCTATTCCTCCTCGTGCGAAATCCTTTCTTCTTTATTGAACGACCAACTAATATGCTACTATCCTCATCTGCATCGTCAGCCTTGATGCTATGTTTCCATGATTCCTTACGACTATTGCTATGCACCTTCTTACCACCCATCATCAAGTGATGATCTCTAATAACCAGCGATCGAAGCAAGTAAGGAGATGCGTTTGGCATAATTTCTTCTCCTGATTGAATGTCAAGTAGATATTTTTGTTTGGATATGTGTGACAGATCACTGTTTGTGTCGTCTTTTTCTTTTTCATTCTTGCCGGTATCATTTACTTTGAGTGCCAAGTGTCCTACTTTCTTACTAAAATCTCCGTCAAATTTGACGAGTATATCATTTGTATCCTTTTCGCCCGAAATAGAGAGATCTCCTTGAGAGTAGAATTCAACATTCTCTGACTCTAGCTCTGATTTTGTGAATTGAATATTTTCTACGCCGTCGAACTGGTTGCTGTTTGGATCGTAAACCGTCCTTGCAAGAATTTTGGGCTCCGTCAACAATGGTAGTTTGAGACCACTCACAGCTATATTGCCATCACTTCCCTTCCACATTGCCGAAACGAGTTGCTTCACATACATGAATGCTCCTCCAAAAATTGCTAGTGAAACACCCAAGCCTACATATCCCATCTTTGGATCGATAAGCATTAAATTTAACGTTTCTGCATCGATTTGACCCAGTGCCGCCTTGGATTGAGCTGCTGCATTGACCGATGGAGTAAAATCTGACACATACCAAGTCCAATACGATAAATTGAACGTCGAAACTCCAAGCATGGCACGTGGAGGAGTCGATCGAGAGGGTGACCTATGATATAAAAGAGTGTAGGTGGGATCATCTTGTTTCTTTGGTGATGATGTGGTTGGTGATGATGATGCAGTAGAGAGTAATCGTCGACAAGAGTTGATGTATTGATGTGAGTTTGTGCCACCACAAGTCGTCGTCGATGACGACGATGCTAATATCATCGCATGAGACGACGTGCGATGATGAAAGGTGGTGTACGATAGTAGCTGGAAGGAGGTCATCGTATCGGATTAGAATATATGATGTATCAACATCAGTGGTGGTTGGGAGTGCGGCGCTTGCGATTATTTACGTTTGTTTTTGGTTCGCGTTTGGCGTTATTTTTTATTTTATTTAGGCGTTATGGTGTTTTTCCTAACGGTAGGTTTGTCATGCTCTTCAAGAAGTTTCGAGTCTGTGATATAGCGACGGAGCTTCTTTGGCCATATTTTATTTTTGTATCTATGGGAATGCTCAGGGAATGCTCATATATTTCATGTTTTGTCCATCTCATCAAAGCAAAAGCAAGCAGCAACATGTCGACACCGTACCCATCCCAACAGCAAAAGAAAAAGGGTGGCAACGAACCATGGCGCAACAAGGATCGTCATTACTGTGCTGTCTGCAATGCCTGGATGGGAAGTGATCGTCAATCGATACTCCTTCACGAAAATGGGAAAAAACATCGTGAGGCGGTAGAGGCTGACTTGAAACGGCGGAGGGAGGATAAGGTCAAGAAAGAGAAGGATGAAAGTGATTTGGAAAAGGTATTTTCCAAAGTTAATGCGGCTGCGGCTGGTGGGAGCGGTGTTGTTGTTGGAAGTAGTTTTGGAGTGAAAAAACCGTGGGAGCTACAAAATGCCCCATATGGTGCCATTTCATCAACTTCACTTCTTGTAACAGGTAGTAGTATTCCTCCAAATGAACAACAGCCACCAAAGATTCAAAGTAGAGACGTAAAACCAGAAAAAGCTCGCAGCGTTTTTACCATGATACCAGCCGAAAAGAAGAAAGAAGAAGTAACACTTCCCGATTTAAATACAGGGCATTATAATATCGAGGGAACAACATATCTAGATGGCTACACATATGCAACAATTCTCGAAGAGGGTATGCCAATACAATTGTGGATAGGCGATCCGAATGCTTTGGATGGAGAGAAGCGTGATTTAAGGAGTTTTCATTACTGGAAAATGGCTTTGTTGGCCAAGGTTGTTAGAAAGAGAAGTTCAGGAAGTGAACAAGTCACTTCGTGTCATGTTTCATACCTGCTACATTCAGATGATGACGATGAAACTTTAGAATCTAATGTATCACCATCGCGAATACGGCTTGTTCTTGGTTCTGATCCATTATTACCATCGACATTGGAAGAGGCGCACTTGGCACTTTTGGGTGGAGAGCAAACAATACAAGTACTACCTGAGGGCAACAACACGAAACAAGAAATTGACGAAAACACAGGACTGTCTACTTGGTCCACCACCGCCATTCGCAAGGTATCATCTCACTATGAACAAAATCAAGAACGGAAACGCAAAAGAGAACATGAAAAAGAACTTGCCGAATACAAAGAAAAGAAGGGGAAGGAAATCAAAGCGAGAATGATGGAAGAGGCAAAGTATGCCAATGCTCATGATTCTGCTCTTGGTGCTTATGATGTTTGGTCTTCTGTGACATCTTCAGTAGAGGGGAAAACAGCGGCATATAAAGGAGTTGATATTCATAAAGAAATCAAGGTGGAAGTTGCAGATACTGCTAAAAGCTTGTCCAAGGGAATGGGGAATGTGGCGTTTAAGAAGACGAAAGTGAAGAAGAAGAGCATTCGAAGGACATCGGCCGATGACGAATAGTAAGGTTTCTAATACATTGATTTGCTTACACACAACACACATTTGCTCACACATATACTTCACACATACACTTCTAGTAGACCTTGATTTCTTCAAGCTTTGACTTCTTTTTCTTTGTTTCGTTTACATCCGTTTGAAGTTTGTGTGGTGAGTTGCCCTCCTCCGACTCACTTGTTTGCAACTCAACGTGTTTGCGCTTCTTCTTTGTCATCACAAGTTGACTTGGTTCGTCCTCGTCTGAATTGTACTCGCCAGAAGAGTCATTGGGACTATCTGCATTGCTGGGTAGTTGTTGAAAATGCTGCGTTCGAAAGCGAGTATTGGGCGTCACGGTGTTTACCATCCCATCATTTGGCTGTACAGCTGCAGATTTTTTCGAAGCCAGCACCGGACTCTCACACCCTTGCATAGTATTGTGGTATGGCTGGTAATGAGATGATTTGCGATGACTTCTGCTTGGCTTGAAGTTTCGATTGGAAATGATGAAAGAGTCGCCCCTTGCTTCATCTCTGTCTCTGTTTCCACTGCATTGCTCCTGTTTCGTAGTACTGTGAACTGTGTGAAGTCTTTGCAGCATGGGCGTGCTAACGCTTGCCTCCATCTGCTGAGCTGCGCCAAGCATTGCTACGATTTCCATCTGTCTCTTCAGTAGCTCATCCATG
This sequence comes from Skeletonema potamos, assembly GCA_036940105.1. Classification (NCBI taxonomy): domain Eukaryota; phylum Bacillariophyta; class Thalassiosirophyceae; order Thalassiosirales; family Thalassiosiraceae; genus Skeletonema; species Skeletonema potamos. Next base: position 146,235 of record JALLBJ010000081.1, read on the forward strand.
GTAATATCAGAATAAGCCTCTTTCTTCTTCTTGGGGTAGATGCATGCCATTAGAGATGAGATCACGCACGCGATGAAAGAAGATACTCTCGTGTAGATTCGTATGAGTTCACTAACATCAACACCATCGTCGGCTGGTGACATATCTTCAGCAAGGCATACAACTGCAAGCTCTACGACAAACCCGATGAAGAATATCCCGTACATAGAGCGCCTTGCTCTGCTCAGTAATGGAATCGTCGTAATCATCCAAGATACATTCATTGACAAGAAGAAGATCAAGATTGATTTCAACATTGTAAACCCACTTGTGACCATCTTCACGTAGATATACATGCTCGATAGCGGCTGCATTTGTGAGTTTGTGTTTGCGATTACCTGTGATGAGAATAGAGAGTAGATATGATTTTAGGGCGATTTGTAACCCATGTAAATTGACATAATGTAACAATGTGTATCTTACCTCCCGCATTCTCTCCATGTCATACTGCTGCTTCTTAATGATCGCTTCTGTTTGCTCTCTCCTCTCCTCAATCATAATTAGCTCTTTGTCTCGCGCAGAATCGAGTTCCTCCAACTTTCTCTGCTGCTCTTGAAAATGCATCATGTTCTGATCAATCATCGCTTCCATTGCCAACAACGCCGCTTTCTCGCGAGCTTCCGCCTCACGCTCGCGAGCCTCTGCTGCTCTCTCACGTGCCTCTTGAGCACGTGCGACTTCCATCTGTCGTGCGTGATTTAATTCCTCCCACTGTTGCTGGTGCTCTTGAAGGTATAATTTGTTTCGATTAATGGCATCCTCCATCGCTTGTTCGCGAGCCTTTTGAGCAAGATCGGCTTCCATCTGCTGATGGCGTGTCAAGTTAATGAAAGATGAAGATGCCTTGATAAGCCTGAGCGTAGTTTCTTCCTTCTGCTGCTCCATCACATCGTATGTGAGCCGATTGCACACATCGTTGGCGTATAGGAGCATTTGATGGTACAAATTCAATGCAAAATCAGACATGAAACGTAGGCAGGAGGACACTTCGTATGTTTCAGAACCGCCTTCTCCAACGTGGCATGACGCATGCTTAGATACATGCATGCTGCTATCGTCGTCTTGCACAAACAGAGAGCGATTTTCTTCCATCAATTGACAGTTCGTCAACTCAAGAGCAAGTAACTTCTGCTGCTCTGTTGTCATGGATGCACAGAATGCTGCTCCGGATACAGATGCCCACTGGCTCATTGATGTGATGGATGTCATCCAACATTGGGGTGAAGCTCTATTGATCAATCGCGTTGTTGAAGCACTACTCATGTCATGTAGGATAGTCGCAGCCGAAGCTAGCGCAGTCGAAGTAGATCCGTCGATCGAGTTGGTAGCTGTAGAATGCAATACTGTAGCGGCGTAGGAGAGCAACACCAGAAGGTGGTTGTTGCTGAACATGGTCACAGGGTGGTTTACTTGCAATAGATCTTCTTTGAGAAAAATGCCTCCTCAGAGGATGGTCCAGAAGTGAAAAGTTTGTTGCGTTGCCAGACATGTTTGATGGTGAATTGTGTTCATTATTATCGTTGTCATCGTCAATCATGCCGCATTCACTTTTTGCTTTTTGGCTTTTGTGTTGTTTTTCTCCGGGGGGCGCGCCTTATTGGTCGTGTCACAAATCAATGGCTGACACCTTCTCGCGCTGATCAGAAATGAGACACCGTTTGAGGCTATAATAGCAAAGATATTTCGTTTCAGACCTCTCGGAGTGGAAACGGAATTTCCCGATTCTGTCCGTCGCCATCACCCCAGCTGAGCCCGACTGCACTTCGAAGGATTTTGAACTCGCCAGCAGATGATCTCTACCCTAAGAAAACCTAACATACCACCAACCAGCAGCACATCTTCGCTCCCCTGAAGACGGCGAGTGCAATATCTGCCCATTCCACGCGGTCAGTGATATAGAATATACACAGTCTCTTTGGGACACGAGCTGCACCCCCCTGTACGAGGCGGGTATTTGTTTCGGCGTTAGGCACATCTTGTGTGCGTCATCTTGTCACAAAGATATTATATTATGTCTGTCGAATCCACAGCGTCATAAAATCTGCTATCAATGGTGAGTAAACGTATGACAATGTTTGAATAATATTATGCTGGCCGACACATGGTGCGCTGGCATAATTGTCTAGAACTGCGGGTTAATTCTCGACATGAGATGCATTCCCACGACCACATCAATCCGCCCGGCGTCGCCATCCGACAGACAACTCTTTGGTTGTGGAACGGTACAAATAAGACAGTATCCAAAAGTGGAAAAAACAGCATGATATGATTTGACAAATACTGTACATTACATTGGCGTTCATGCGAGGATTCGGTGCTCATCACATTGGGAAGAGCCACTTCTCCATTTCGGCGGACTTGCTCACAATTCTATCCTCTATGCTTGCTCTTTCGATATCTGTTCGTAGTCCTCACACAGCCCTGGCCCAGGAGACGGTCGGGGCCGACCCAGAAGCTCAAGCAATTCAAGTTCAGGCTCGTACTTCTCTGTCGAAGAAGGCATCCCGCTACACCAGCAGGATCGGAACATTTCAAGGCATCAGCCTCCACTTGGTTCACGAGGTGTAGGCGACGCCCCTATCATGCACGGAGGAGCTACATCGCCTACTTATTCGAGACTCTCTGGCTACAAAACAAGCACATCTGTACCTTTACAGCAGCAATTGCCTCAGACTTATCAGCAGCCACCTGTTCAATCTTTTCCACAATTCCTTCACCCACCGCAAGCACTTGATTCGCAAATGAGAGTCCAAACTCAACCGATTTGGAACTCGTCGATGTGGTCGACGTCGCAACCACAAATTCAGTCGTTTACATCGCTTGGTGGTGTTCCCCAACTTGTCAACGTTAGTCAGGTGAATCTTAATCAACCTCACCCTCTCAGACAGGTGCCTTCCCCACTATCAGTCAATACGATGGCTCCTTCCGTGCAGCATGTTCCAATACCTACTACAGCTACATTGACACCTCCTTCCCAATCCCAATCCGATGAAGCATCCCAAGGGGATCAATCCATTCGGTCTGCTAACGTTCTACCCCAAAACCTCAGAGGAGATCCGTTCCGTTCTGCCAAAGTCAAGACAGAAATGTGCCGAGACTACAACAAGCCAGGAGGCTGTCGGTTCGGTGATAAATGTAACTATGCCCATGGGGAGCATCAATTGAAGAATCAAAAGTTGATGGACTTAGCGGCAGCTGGGCTAGTAGACATTGAGGTCTATAGGACGCATGTCTGTGTGCCATGGGTAGCTACTGGAGCTTGGTGCGTACATAATGAATTTTTCATGAGTTTCGCATTTCTGGTACAAAACTGCAAAACATAGACTTACGTTTGTTTTTGTTTTTCTCTTTTTGTATCGCTCAAAACACACATACAGTCCGTTTGACCAGCGGTGTGCGCGGTTGCATGATCCTAGGGTGAATGGTACAGTTCCATCATGGCTGCCTCATGCTGAGTCTATGATTACTACCAAGGCATTGGCCTTCACTGTTGATAAGCTCTACCATCAACAGTTTTCGTCTGTTTACAGTTGCTCGCCAATCTGTGGCTTTGCTCCTAAGGTGCGATGGAAAGCGGATGCCAAGAGCACAAACGCAGCTTGGAAAGAATTTTACTCTTACTGCTGTAATTTGAGAGAAGGGCAATTCTTCCCCAAAAATGTTCCACCAACCTCAGGAGGGCCGACTCAGATAAGTGAGATACATATACTCGCAATGGCACTTATCATGAGAAAGAGTAAAGCAGCACAGGCCTACACATTTTCACCCACTCATTCTTTTTGTGGCGAGCTTTGTATGATCCTTCAAACGAAGCATTTCAGATTGGATAGCACTATTCAAGGTGATGCAAAACACCGAATCGTGGAATTGACAGAGAAAGAACTAAGCATCAATTCCAGTAACTCGAACACCATAACTGCTCATGCAATTTCGTTTGGTCCAGTTGGAGACACAAGCTGTCCACCTACAGCTATATGGTTCAATGTCGATCCTCAGGATATTACCCCCTGTACACGGCAGCAAACACGGAAACACAAGCGCTCAAGACATCGACTCCGATGCAAACGGACCGAAGAATCCAAGATGGCTCCATCAAGGCCGATTCCACCATTCAACTGCATCCAGCCAATCGACGATGCGGCCTTCCACCTTGTCACTGAAATAATGACACATCGATACCACATGCTTGTGTGCCACTCCTCCGCTAGTCCCAACGAGAAACAGCTTCGATCTCTTGCATTAAAAGAAGAAGAGCTCCAAAGCTGCTTTGAAAGTCAAAGAAGGTTCTGGATGACGTGGTACTGGCCGAAGAAGCTAGGTAGCAATGAAATCAATGATGAAACCGACGTTCCAGATGTGCACGGTGCCTACAACTTCGTTACGTATGGCAATCCGGGCTACGCAGAGGATGCCGTCTTATTCGGAGTCGATCAAAGCAGCGGATTCATGGTCGAAGAAGAGCAAGTGGTGTCCAGAAGATCAAGACTAGTCACTGGGTTGCTTTGGAGATCATTTTTGATGAACCTCCAATTGCTGTCCGAACGAGGGGCTGTTGAAGTGCCCGACGAGGATGACAAGATGCCAATTCATGATCCAATAATTCCTACTATCCGCCGTGATCCAACATTAAGGAGACTCTCTAGAGGCAAGAAGGGAGTGAGGCATTCTTCGAGAAATATCCCAAGTCTAGAAGTAGAATTCTGCACTCCTGGCCGCGTGAACAATTCATTGGATGTTTTGATTCGTCAGTGGCAGGATTTGCATCAAGAATACGAAGACAAGGCAAACCCGTTACGAGATTCGCAACAAGAGAAGATAAAGCCTCCAGACCCTTCACGACGCAAAAGACTCATCCCATATTCATTCGATGACGCAGTAATGAGCTGGAGAAGGACTCTCCCACGTTATGAACAGGCTGATCTCTCACCTTAATTTGAACCTGATGCTAACTGCGCACAATGTGCACCGCGAGCCCAATGCGCTAGGGCTCTTTACATGGTTTCATATTCATGAGAAAAAAATGTATGCTAGATAAATAACTAATTCGCAAAATGCATATGTATATAGGAGTACTTATTCACTCAATGAATTTACGTCTCCACTTGACAGTTGTAGATTTGTCATGCTAAGTAGAGAGTCTCTGCAAACCCAGCCACTTCATTCCTCCAATCGCAATCCAACTCCCAAGTACACCATTTCCGTAGCGAACAGTTATAATAATCAATGCTTTCATTGACTGCCATATTCTCCATCTTGCTATACTACCAAGAAGTCCATTATTCTCACCCAGTTTCGCAACCTGATCGAATGGAACATCAATGAGGTAAGGTTCAACAACTCCTTGTAGCAATTGATAACGTATATTGCTAACAAAGGCCATAAAGACTCCTGTATATAAAGCAGCCAGTGGAACTGAAACAGGACTGGTCTGCGCCACATATGATGGTAGAAATGTTGTTCTGAGCGATATCAATGCCGATGTAAGACCATAACCAACTGTCGACGCAATCATACCAGCTCGAAACAGTTGTGGCATTGGTACAAGAAAGGCCAAGAAACGAGATGTTAGTGAGGGGCGAGCATGTCCGTCAAGTAACGTTCGTTGGAACGCATTTGTTGGTACCTTTTCTCTCCAATTGCTCTTCTGATTTTCCTTATTCTTGTTTACCTGAATGTTTTCTGAAGTATCGATAGTTTTGGCTACCCTCCACGCAGAGTAATACTTGCCTATCACTGCAGTAAGAATTCCGGCAAAGACAAAATCAATTTCAGGTATTATCCTATCCCAACCTCTTCGGCTTAACTCCGCCATATATTGTGTAGTAGCTGCAAGAATAACTTCTAGTATTGATTTGGAAAGAAAGTTCGGGTCCGCAGCCAATCGCTGTGAAAATCCAAGTTGGATGGAGTTGGCAATATATTGAGGCGAAACAATGTATTTAAATGCATCACCTCCTCTTGGTACAAGGTTCAGATCTTGACTACTCAATATTGCCTCACTTGTCTCATATGCAAGGGCATCTTCAAAACTGTCTTCTTTGAATTCTGAGTGAAGCTGTGACATAATACGAGATGTTGAATGAATACGTCGTGATACGGTAGCTGATGGCGGTAAAAGTGCGTGGCATCCGATGCACAACAGCAAAAGTGTAGAGACGCCTCTTCTAACCATCGCTTGGTTTCCTCGTCAAATAGGTAGTCAAATAGATAGGAATAAATGGTGGTATGCTACCAAGTTGGTGGTATGCAAGTTGATTGATGATAATATTAATATGGGAGATCATGGGGCATGTCTGGCAATTATGGTTGGTATTGTACCATAGCAGTTGGTTCCTATGTGATGGCGGGCCGAGCGAGGATCGGTCCGTTTGACTGGCACTCCCAATAAATAACTAAGAAAAGATTTTCGAAAAGGGGGCGGGCTGGTCAAAAAAAGACAAAGGGAAGGATAAAGTGTATGATGAAAGGCAAGCTTTGGAAGCCTCTAGTAATTAGTATCATTGATAATGATCAGCCCTCTCCAATTTTTAGTAACATCATCACTAACTCCCCTCTTGCTACTGGTTCCTCGTCCCCTTGTGTGTGGGCTGCTTCATTATTCAAACATCGCATCAACAATTCACTATCGGACCACACATCTATCATTAGCTGACATATCGCCTCCTCAACTTCCTTGGGCAGCTTCAATTCATCTCTAGACATAATCACTATTTCGATCATCTAACAACAACATTTAGCATGGACGATCTACTAGCCTCCGTTACTAAACGCTGTGAAGCAGCTGGTCAAAGCCACATTCTCGCTCATCTCTCCGACAATTCCATTTCTCAAGAAGAAAAACTCTCCTTCCTCAAATCGGTAGATGAAATACCATTGGAAAAGCTATCTGACTTTCTCAATGGTGCTCTGGAGGAAGAGGAGAAGCTGAAAAACTTTGACCCAGCCAATGTGCCAGCAGAAGAACAAATTGAACCGTTTCATGGCAAGAGCGCATCTACGGCCACCACCGATGCTGATGAGCTTGCATCTTTGAAAGAAGCTCATGAGGTGGGAATGAAGGCAGTCCAAAATGGTGAAGTTGCCACACTTCTCTTGGCTGGTGGACAGGGCACGCGTCTTGGATATGATGGTCCAAAGGGAATGTATGACATCGGTTTGCCATCTGGCAAGACTCTCTTTGAGTTCATGGCCGAACGTATCAAGAAACTCGGTCAATTGTCCGGAAAGGGTGACAAAGCCATTCCTTTCTACATTATGACTTCACCTCTCAATCACAAGATGACAACTGAATACTTTGCAAAGCATGACAACTTTGGAATTGATGTGATTTTTTTTCCTCAGGGAACGCTACCATCATTAACTCCAGAGGGAAAGATGATACTCGAAACACCCACGTCGCTTGCAGTGGCTCCCGATGGGAACGGTGGTATCTATCCTGCCATGGTCAAGCATGGGATTATTTCGGATATGAAATCGAGAGGTATCAAATACATTCATGCTTTTGGTGTGGATAATGCATTGGTGAAACCAGCCGATCCAACATTTGTAGGTTATTGCATTTCAAGTAATGCCGACTGTGGGAACAAGGTGCTATGGAAGACAAGTCCTGGAGAGAAAGTTGGTGTGGTTGCAAGCAAGGGTGGTAAGCCGTGTATTGTTGAATACAGTGATATTAGCAAGGAAATGTCCGAGCGCAGAGGGGAGGATGGACGATTGGTGTTTGGAGCTGGAAACATTTGCAATCATTTCTACACCATTGACTTTTTGGAAAATGTCGTCGTGCCGAACTTAGGCAACATGTACCACGTAGCTAGAAAGAAGATCCCTTATTATGATGCCGAAAAGAAGGAGACAGTACAGCCACCAGAGAATAATGGGATTAAGCTGGAGAGCTTCATCTTTGATGTGTTTCCACTGTCGCTTACAATGGCCGTGCTTGATGTAGAGAGGAAGGATGAATTTGCTCCAGTTAAGAACGCGCCTGGCGCTGATAGTGATAGTCCCGATACGGCAAGATTGCTCTTTAGCAATGTCGCCATGGATTGGTTGACTAAGGCTGGCGCAATATTGGTGGGTGACACGGAGAGTGATTTGTGCGAGGTTGATCCATTGACAAGTTACAATGGTGAGGGCCTCGAGCAGTGGAAAGGAAAAACAATCAAGTGCCCATTCACAATTTAGTAAAGGAATACTTTGTACTACTATCGCTTTCAAAATATATATCTACTTGTCACATCTCTTAATTACCCGTAAAGAAATCCCCAACAGAGTTAAGTCCATCCTTGATGTCCTGGCCAAAGTTCTGTACATCTTTCATCATACTATCGTAGGTACCCATTACCTGCTCCTGAACACGATTTGGTGGAAAGGCACTAAATCGTGAATCACTACTCATTAAGACATTACCATTTACATCCGTTCCAGTCCACACCACATATAGTTTCAAATCACAAATGTCATTCCCTGAAGCCTGGAAAGCGTCACATAATTCTTTCTTGAGGTAACATCCATTGGTAGGCTGGTTTGCCTTTTCAGGTGAGGCTACAGTCCCATCAAAATTGTAAGTGTTTGGGATGCATTGATCTTTCTTACAAAAGACGCAGGCATCATCCCAAGCAATTCCGCGAACTACCCCATTCACTACGTCAACAATTATGGTAAGGTAGGGGAAGACATGCTTGGTTGTCGCGTCGTAGTATCGCCTTTGGAAAGAAAGGGCAGACTGAGAGGCAGCAAATATTTGGGCGGCACTTTTGTTGAAGAAATTGTTTCGAACGATCGCATTGTAGGCTAGTGTCATGGTTGAAAGGATGGATGGCAGCAGTAGAGAAAGAAGGAGTGTGTTAGATAAAAGGAATAGGAGTAACCAATGCGAGGAAACAATCTAGCTTCATTTTATGCGCATCATCACATGTTCAAGCAGCATCGCACAGAATAATGCTTACATCCAGGAACCTTATAATTAGAAAACTGGTCAGCCACCAAGTTCACACTAAATCTCTTGTATTGAATATTACTATTCCAATCCCCATCCGGACCGGCATACAAACACACTGTCGTATTTTGACCAATTTCGACACGAGAGGTAAGGCCGGGATTTTGAGGGTCAATGCAGTGGTAAGGCTGCACGTTTTGAGACGAAACGTAGGGGGAAATTAAGAGGAGGGCAAAGATTGCCCATAGTAGTGAATGGGCTATGGAGGAGAGAGAGGACGCCATGGTGGATGTCTGCGTTATGAGTTTTGATTGAGTGAGTGGTAATTTATGTCTTTACATTATAGTACGTTTTGTGACATTGTAGTGCACCGAGCCCGTATGGCGCAGTGGTAACGCATCTCACTTGTAATGAGAAGATCCCTAGTTCGATCCTGGGTGCGGGCTTCCTTTTTCCTCACAATGAAGCTTCGGCCCGTCCTCCTAATTGTCCTCTATCACACACTTTGCTTGCTCAGGCACTAATTTTATCAATTTGCATCAACCATTTCTTAATTAATTTACATTTTTCTTCGTTGCAATTATTATCAAAAACGAAATCATTTTCGAGTTCATTGGCTCTGGCCTCTGTTTGTTCTCTTAGTCTTGCTTTGAGTAGGAGCAGTAGCTGTTCATCTCCTCCAAAGGCATTTAGCAGTAACGTGCGTGCCCAAGCCCAAATGCTGTCAGCATATCTTTGTGCAAACGTCTCCCTATCTTGTTCGTTGTCTACAGAAATGCCTTCAAGATAAGGATTGGCCAGCTTGACTATATCGAAGTATTCAACCATACCAGCTCTCAACTGAGTCACTGTACTACCTGCATGAACCGGGGCAAAAAAATCATCCTTTCTTTCTCGGACAGCAGGCCCTCTTGTACAAATGCATCTAGGATTGGATCAATGATAGTATTCAACAGCACATCATATGTTTTTCTGCCATCGTCTGTCATGCACGGAACCGTTGCAAGAAAGATCCACCTGGTTTCAGTTCTGCATGCCGCGATCGACAATTGTTTCTCCAGTCGTTTGCAGAATGTTCTATCCATGCAGTTACCAGCGCCTTCTGATCGGCTGCCTTTGGTGATGTGAAGCGAAATGTTCCTGGCCGAGGTAGATTACTTGGAGATAGCCAGTTGAAAGCCGTGCCTGAGGTAGCGATATCAATGGAATCATTCGGCAATACTAACTGTGTAGTAAAAGATCCTGGATTTGAAAATAGTACAACGTGTTGCCGATTTTGAACGGTATCTTTCATGCTCAGTTCGTTCAGCTTGCCAAATGGAGATAGGTTTTGTGCACAAAAGTCCCAATTATTTGTTTCCTGATCATTTATCATTACATCAATCTTTACGTCTGGGATATTGTCGGTGATGAACTCAAGAATGTACCGTGTTGCTAATCCATCAGCTGCACCGTAGTCAGCCAGAGCAATCAGTGTGCTTTGATCATTAGTCAGTGATGAGTGGTGATTGTATCGCTTGTGCGATATCAGGAAATAGCTGGCGGTAACTTTTCTGTTGAGAGCTCGATGCAGAAGCGTATTGCCCACCCTTGGTCATTGTTGTTAGTGATACCTTGTCGACAAGGCATTCGTCGGATGATGCATGTGTGTTTGATGTAGAATGAAGGGTCATCGAGAAGATAGAGGTTGTCTTTTCATTTTGAACTCTTTTTGTTCTGGTATTGTTTATTTTATGACTATCATCGCATGAGCCCCAGAATATTGTCGCGACAGATGGTATGTGGACAACTTTCTGTCTTGATAATAACGATGCATTGATGCAATGAAGATCAGAATAGATCTTGGCAACATATGGTATTACCCTATATCCTCTTGACTCTATTGATTCTTGATTCTCTTGATTCTTGACGGGGGCGAAGTCAAAGAACCTATGTTACCATGTTACTTAAGGATATCACGAGGCTACATAAGCAGGTCACCACTTTTGGTTCGCCGTGGGGCTAAAGATACCATAGCTTTAGTGGAGTAAGGAGTAAGAAAAGAAACACAGTGTTGCAGCCAAAGAAAACATGGTCTACCTATACAGACTTATGTAATTTTGATTGGGTTTGCGCATTGCACAATCCTAGTAACACAAAAACATTCATTCAATAACAGTTACATCAACAAAGCATTAATGTTAATAGTACAATTTTACAATCAGAACAGACAACCATTTCATTCAAATGAAGGTGTTTTAGTCCTCTGGAGTCGCGTTGCGTTAGGGCTCAACATGGATGATACCGGCGTGGTGCTCCTCTTCCTTGCTTCCTCTTCAGCTGATTCCATCTCTTTCTCTCTCCGTGAATCATGACGTGCAACATCACCAACATATTGTGATAAGAAACTGTCACTCGATGCACTAGCACGCTTTACGTCTGCGTGCTCTGTAATTTCCTCCGCTGAAGGTCTCTGCGTTGGATCTGGATGGATCATTCTTTGGATAAGTTTGACCAAACTTTCGTTGCGTGCTGTTGGTAGGTCTGGGGTGTGAGATCCACTCCGTAAATTGTGCCAGCGATCTCCTTCTCGAGGCAGAGCCCAAGTTGCCGAAGCGGCAAGCTCATATAGAGTTAATCCCAGGCTAAAGATGTCTGCCCCTGGATGTTTCAAACTCGAGGAAAGAAGTTCATTAGCCATATAGCTTGTATCTCCCTCTTGACCATCATCACTTGATCCAATATCACCAGCTAAACCGAAATCTCCAATTTTGCATATTGTTCCCCATTTCGTGTTGACGACGAAAAAGATATTTGATGGCTTTATATCATAATGCACCATTCCATGGGAATGAATGTGGAATAAGCCACGAGAAAGATCATGACACATTTGCCAAATGTCCCTCTCGGGAATAAGGCGGTCCAGGCATGAAATGAGACTCGGATATTTAACCACGTCCTTTTCCCAATCCGTCGTTAGAGACAGTCTTAACTGTCGACATGTTGCTCTGCTGCATAGTTCTGTTTGACAGTAAAAGAATCCATCTTGCTGCCATGCTCGGATGAAAAATAAGAGGTACAATCCGTAGTTAGTTTTTCCGGCAACATCGCCGTGATTTCTCTGTTGCGATGCGACCGCTGAAGAAGAAGACACCCCAGACAGCACAGCACTCTGAAGCCGCTTCATTGTATTCACTTCCGACATTGCACGCTCTCTATCTTTGACACCACGGAATTGCCTCCGCGTACGTTTAATTGCATAAAAAGTTTGATCCTTCTTTGACCTGACTTTGAATACGTCAGCGAATGCACCACTTCCCAGAATCCCAACATTTTCAAAATCTGAGAATGTAACTGGGCCGACATCGGGTTGGACTCCAAGAGAGGGACGTGATTGTCGTTTAGCTGATGCAATTGTATCACTCTTAAGGGATGACATTTCTCCCATTGATGCGTCGCTCATCAAACGACGAAACTGAGGTGGCCCTCCAATGCTGCTGCTACCTTCCTCTCCTTCAAATGAATCGTGCTCATCCTTTTCTTCCACTGGAAGGAATGACGCTGTCAATGCGGGATGAAGCACTGATTCCGTAATGCCACTAACATCATGTTCCAACATGGAATCTTCCAGTGAGGACAAATTGTCAAAAACACGAGGTGGGCACTCCGCAAGAACCTTCGTTGCAATTAATGAATTGGCACGTTGGAGATGTTGACCCTGACTGCCTTTATCAAGTGCCGCTTCGGCATTGTGTGCCCAGGCCGGAGTTCGGATTGGAGTTGGAGGACATAGTAGCTCGGATGCTTTAGACTGAGTACCACTGTCTTTCGATCTAAGGCTAGACTGCGATGGTGTGCAAACATCAAACGCGGAAGTGTCTGGCATCGGTCTGCTCGTTCGACGAGGGTTCAGACGGGTAAAACCGGAGGCATACGAGTGACGAGTTGCATTGTTCGCGTTGACCGTAGATACGGTAGCCTCGCTTGCATCCTCCCCAGTAGAAAGAGTAGACAGGTCTGCGTTATATGCAGCAGCAGCAGCTCTTGTTGGCAAATAAGTATGCTGCAGTTCATCAACGTCATTTCCTTCTTCATCATTGTTTTCCACATCTTTCATAGGTGAGTCATCATCAGCCTTGTCTGCAATCCCATCGTCATCACCATATATTGGCGAAACGTCCAAGTTGAATTGTATTCGTTGATGATCAGGTGTTTTTGACTTTTGTTCCGGCACTTCTTCTGTGTCCCTGGGTGAGTTAAAATTCAACTTCGTTCCAGCAAGACCGGCTGTGTCCTTTGTTTCATCCTCCTCATTCTCGATTATATCCTCTTCCATTACAGTATTCGTCTCGTCGTCTTCATCTCCTTCATGATGATGATGAAGCGTATTTATTGAAGTTGGAACATTACTCATACGGATGAGTTTATTCGTCATACTCATTTCTGTAGGCTCGCTCCACTCCCCCGAAATATCATTTTGATCGGTAGAGTCGTTGCGAGCTACCAGTAGCGCATCAGATATCGCAGCATTCGATTCTGCAACGTCGAATGATTGAGTTGAAGCAAGTTGCATCATGGATGCTGCGCCTGCTGCTGGTGTTGTAGAAGTTGTTGGATTCGGTCTAAACAGACGTCGCGTTGCGGGGGAGTGCGGAGATCGCATGAGAACATCCTCCCCCGGCGGTGATGGTTTCGGACGTAGATTCATTCTCTGTGTTGATAATCCTCCCCGAAGTTGTTGTTGTTGATGATGATGATGTTGCTTTCCATCGGTCCTACTAGTGCTCCTCGTCCCAAAAGATTTGTCTAATCGAAACGGGGTGGGATTATTATTTGTGTTGCCACCAACATTGTCGAATACTAGCCCACCCTCCTTTGCTGATGATAACCCACGTGGATGTACTCTTGGTAATGAGTCGGGGAAAGCATGAAATCGAAAGGGTGTTGCCGGTGATCTTGCGGTTGCTTTATTGTCAACTGTGGCATTCTTTGGCGGGGAAGACTTTGATCTGTCATGCCCTGGTGGGTGAACAGAAGTAGATGTTGTGGAGTCAGCTGCCTGAAAATCACTGCTTCCTTCACCTCCACCAATCCCTAACGCAACTCCCCCCGTGGAATTAGTAACAGTTCTCGAAGGACGTTTCAGCGTCTTCAACCCTACTCCATTATTTTTAAGAGATAATCCACCTCCGCCCTTCTTTTTTCTTTCTCCGCTAACACCTTTCCCATAAACTGGTTTTGGTGAGAACAAAATCCCTCCACCCTTTTGTCGTTTACTAACTTTTGAATTGTTTGGAGGACGGAGTGGTGTGTCGGGAACCTGCTGCTGCTGTTGTTGTTGTTGTTGTTGCATTGGGTGCGGTAGATGCTGTGATGATAATTGTTCCCGAGTGCTATTGATACTTTCCATTAAACCCTCACCATCACTAGCCTCAAAATCTTGGCTTTTGGATCTCTTTTTCGGAGACACATGTTGATCTGATGCTGCTGGAAAAGCTGTCGCTGCCGCTTCGAAGGACGCATTGAGAGAAACCGATGCACTATTGCTACCTCTCCCCCCAGTGGTAGTATCACCTCCCTCATCCTCCTCCATGCTGTTGTGCAAGATTTGATTTATATGCGATGGATTCATTTCATTTATTGGAGTGCCGCTTCTTTTTTGTGTTCCTTCGTCATCAACCCCCCCGTCAACAAAAGCCGTAGCTGCCGCCACCGCCGCTTCCATCAATTCTCCCATCAATTCCTGGGGTGCGGGCGATTTTGACGCTTGACGCTTCCGCGGAAGAAGAGACGATGACGATGTTGATGCTTTTAAAGAGGGTGTATCTTTGTCTTCATCCTCGTGCGAAGGAAAAATTACATCATCGTCTTCGTCGACGTCGTTGGGTGGAGCCTTTGCTTTCTTAGCCCCCCTACTGCCGCCGGCACTGCTTGTACTTCTGGTCAGAGTCATATTATATGTTATTGAATAATATAAGCAATCGGGAGACTCACTAACACGAAAAATGGTCTCCTCCAGCCTTGATAATTCACTTGGAATCGTTTATCTCCATCACAAAAAAAGGGATGGTACCAGCGTACAGGAACCAATGCGAAGATAGGCGGAGGGAAAGCTATGGAAAGTCTCGGTTGGATATTGTAATAAGAAGGATATTGTGTGCGCAGCAGCTAGTAAAAAAGTAAAAAATCTCCAGATGCGGATTCGCTCTCTGTCGTACTTCTTGTCCACACGATGAAGAAATGGCCAAATACTGAATACTACTATCTAATACGACAGCGGAATGGATTTTGTCGAGGGCAAGAAGGAGATAACCTCTTTGATAGAAAGATGACCTCTCTGATTCATCATCGGCAACCAATCCCGCCCCTCCCCGCTGGGGAGATACCATCGAGATGTGCTCAATACACGCGAAAAGCCGTCAGGCCCTCTCTCTTCGTTCCTCTCATCTTCGCCCGCGGCACCTCTCCAGAACCGACCATTATTTGTACGCACGAATATGTGTAACATCTTCTCAATGTTGTGCTTTTTTTACCACCGCAGCTTTGCTCTATCTGCTAATAATTATATATTGACTTCCTCGCTACTAACAACCACGTCATAGTCGACAGCATGGTTCTTATTTCGTCTTCCTATAATCGAGGCGTCAGGATCTTGCTCTCGTCGACATTAAGAAACAATCATCTCCTCTCATCTCGTCGTCATTATGATCGGCAAAACTACAACTACACTATCAACGCCAGCCGCATCATGTTCAGCAGCGTATCTCCGTCACCTAACACCAACAACGACTACAGCGAACCATCCTTTGAAAATAGAATAAAGCCCCGAGTACTAATCCTAGGCTCAGGTTGGGCAGGATTCACGCTTGCCCGTCGGCTCAACAAAGATTTATTTGATGTACGTGTCATATCACCCGCCAATCACTTCCTATTCACTCCATTACTACCATCCACTGCCGTCGGAACCTTGGAGTTTCGAGCAATTCAAGAACCAGTTCGTACCATTAAGGGATTGGGAAACTACTATCAGGCCAAGGCAAGAGATATAAATGCGGAGAAACGGATTGTCACGTGTGAAGATTTGTATAAGGGTGTCAAGTTTGATGTGGCGTATGATTATTTGGTCATTGCGGCTGGGATGAAGAGTAATACATTCAATACGCACAAGTGAGTAAGAAGAAAAGTGTTTGTTTCCTTCCTTCCTTGTCTTTGCTTGCTTCCTTGTCTTTGCTTGAAATGTTCACATCATATGCATAGTTGTTGTACACGACACAACATGATGTTTCCCCATTTCTCATCATGTCATTATTTGTGTGCTCTCATAAATCATTCATTCCTTCCAGCATCCAGCGTCTAGAGGGAGTTGTAGTTTTCTTCTTGAAACATCTCTATCATGCTCGACAAATCCGCAACAGAATCGTTGAATGCTTCGAGCGTGCTTCGAACTATACCCTTCCAGCAGTCCAACGTGATAGATTACTCACATTTATTGTGGTTGGCGGTGGACCTACCAGTTGTGAATTCATGTCTGAGCTGCACGACTTTATCACCAAGGATGTTAAGAAATGGTATCCTGAATTGACAAAGCATATCAAACTAGTTTTGGTGGAAGCTGGACCTGGAATATTGGGGTCATTTGACAAAGCTTTGAGTGAATATTACTTGCAAAAGTTGAAGGAAAAGAATATTGATGTAAGATTAAACACTGCAGTAGCAGGCGTTGATGAGAGGTATATTGAAGGCGAACAAATCACTGTTGCTAGATTTGCTGATGGATCAGAAGTTAATTTTGGAACCATGGTGTGGTCGGCAGGGCTTTCGCCTGTGAAATTGATTTCCAATACCAATTTCAAGCTAAACCGCAATCGAATTGTCGTGGATGAATATCTCCGTGTTCCTGAGACTAAAGGTCGTGTCTATGCTCTTGGTGACTGCGCTGCAAGTCCTGACGAACTACCTCCAACTGCCACTGTCGCAGAACAACAGGCAATGTACCTATCTGACTGTTTCAACAACTACTACTCAGCGGTTGACGTGACAGATAAAAAGAACGATGATGTTGAGATACCCTTACCTGGAAATGTGACACCATACCTAATGCCCTTCAATGCTCTCAATTTTCTGAACAAAATCTTCTGTAAAGCGGCCCCTCACTTCCAATACAAGAATCGAGGAGCCATGGCATCAATGGGATTTGGCGGCGGCGTCACGGATTTAAAGCATACCGATCTGCCTTCACCCAAAACAACATTGAGTGGAAAAGCAAGCTACTTGGTTTGGTCTTCTACCTATCTGACAAAGCAGCTGTCGCTTCAAAATATGATTCTCATTCCAATGTATTGGTTTAAGGCTTTAGTATTTGGGAGGGATATCAGTCGTTTTTGAGTCTACATACATGATAAATTGAGATACACTCTCCGTCGGGAGTTCTTTGATTAGACATCGTCAACGATGAAGTAATGATCATGTATGGCTAGCTAGCATTTAGTTTTGCAAATTTACGGTGTGGCTCTTGTTCTCAGTTGGTCCTATGCTAACCGCCAACACTTCCAACCCTGACCCTTCGTCCGCATCTCTTGAAGTAATTAGCCTTCTACGATGACTTGCCAGACACTGATTCTTCATCATCTGAGATGTTTGTGCTCTCCATCTGCTCATACATGCGAAGAAAATCATCGTTGAGAAGCAAGCTTGGATGAACCTCAAACGAAAGTCTTGTCTGGCGAACTCCGCTGTCTTGGATGGGCTGCGAGCCCTTCCTACACTTAGGCGTAGCTGCATCCGCTCGGAGAATAATACCTGCACAATGCAATACTTCAACGCCGTCATCTTGCAATAAGAGAGTTCTCATTCGGTAAAACTTGTTGGAGTAGTAGGAGAATGCGTCCGTCGTTACCGCCTGCTGTCGAGGGGGTGGCTCGAACTTTGTCTTGACAACTTGGCACGTCACCGTCGTCGTCGTTGTATCCATGGAGGAGGACGAGGAACGGGACGAGGAGGATGATCCCGAAACCTGGGCAGATGGATTATTCATCATCGCTGGTGTGTGGAGGTTCATTAATAGAGCGGGGACACTTACTTAGTTTATTTGACTGGGTGGAGCACAAAGAAGAGATCTCCTTGTTCCTTGTTCAGAAAGTTGCAGATAAGTATGAACGTGTGAGAAGACTGCCGTGAAACTTGAACTTCCTGACGTGGTCAGTTTTTCCGGTTTTGCTTTGAGGTTATAGTCATTAATCAGACAAAATATAATTTACGTCCCATATCGCTGGGGACAATTTGTATGGTAGCAAAAGGAAGGCTCGTACCATACCAAAGTCAAGAGTGCTGGGAAAGTGATCCCGGCAACATTCTCCCTGCTACTTAGCAAGCCACAATTGAAGTAGGCTCCCTGAGCCCTCCTCCAACCCACAGAAATAACATAAAATCTCAACAACAAAAGATGAAGCTTTGTTGTGTTTGTGTGCAAGTGAAGGCAAGTGACTTGGCGCTCAAACCTAATGCCATTATGGCGAAGACTGAGGAAATTGGAATAGAGATTAGTGTGCTCATTCTGTATGATGTGTATATTTGCCAAGTTGGCCTATTGAGTGAGTTTGAACCATGATTACTACGAATATTCTAACTTAGACACTGTTTGCTCATCTCCCCTTCAAGCTGTCTACAAGTATTTTCAGATTTCAGATAGATCCCTTATGAAGCTTACCAAGCTTCATTGCTCTCATTACGGGCTGCCTCGTCTGAGAATAAAGTGGCAAACGCGATAGTCTCCATCCCGAAGATTTCGCGTGATGTTCATTCCGGCATGCTCAATTTCTCTGAGTAGAGAACCCAAGTCTCTAAATAGTGGTTTAGATGTAATATATTACCCGTGTTTTCGTTTTTCTTTGGGGTGACGGACGGACGAGCGGACAGCTGCAACCATGAGGAGATAATTCCTTTGTTGGAGCTGTCCACCATGGCACGTGCTGATAGTGGATAGATTAGTAGTAGCAGTAGCATCACAGCCAAAACCACAGACTCTACTGTCGTATGACAAAATTATTTGTGGTGTGATAGATGTGATAGCCAAAGTGTAAACCGCCCCAGCATGACATCGCAGTCGAATTCCTCTTCCAACGCCCTTATTGTGACAGCTGCTGCAACGGTGGCCGCGGCGGTAGCGTTGCTCTACACTCGTCGTCAAGTCAAAAGGCAAGAAGCACTGATTTCTAAGCTTGAAAAGACAAGACAGGCAGAACGGAAGGGGCGTATAAGAGCTGAAATGAAATTACGAACACATTTAAAGAGTCACGAGATAAATCGTTCTGATCAGAGTGAAATTTCTAACGATGATCACAACTTACACCTTCGATGTATTGGAAAGATTGTCTCACCGTATACAAAACGAATGGGCACACCACGCCAAGGTGCCCTCGTCCCCACCGGCAAAGGTTACATTCAACTAGAAATACCTATCGAATGCGTAGAAGGATTGGAGTTATACTCTCACGCATGGGTACTATTCTCCTTTCATGCTAATACAGACATGCCAAATGCAAAAGCACACGCCAGCGGTTTCAAGACTCTATCGAAAACCAAAATTCGCCCACCGAGAGGAGATGGTAAAGTAGGAATGCTTGCCACTAGGTCACCGCATCGACCAAATAATATCGGCTTAAGTCTGGTAAAGATTGTAAGTGTTGACAAGAAGGGAAAACGATTGAATATAGCTGCATTAGATCTTGTGAATGGGACGCCCGTGTATGATGTCAAGCCAGTCGTTCCTTGGGATCAGCCAGGACATCACGATGGTTCAAAATTGATAGTTCCGTCGTGGGTAAGTCAAGATGATGAGTTAAAGTCGGTTGAATTTACTACAGTGGCTCGAGAACAAATGAGAAATCTGGTTAAGGATGGGAAATTAGGACCAGTACGTTATGGGTTGGATGATGCCATCAAGACAATTCAAGAGGTACTGGCACAAGATCCAAGAGCATCAAACACAAACACTAACAAACGCGGTTCGGAATCTGGAAATAATTTTTACTCTATTTTGTTTGCTTCTGTCGAGGTTCAATTCCGAGTTGGAAGCACGGAAGGGATTAAAAGCTATGATGGGGTGGTAGTCGAAAACGTAATAGATGCTGATTTGTCGGGGGCGAAGATTGTTGATGGCATTCCGGTTCTTGGGAGCTGAGAGTTTATGAATCTTGACGCTAGATAGACTGATGGCAAGGGTAGAACAAACGCTGTACGATAGGCATTTTCGCCTCAAATTTGAGCTCAGATGCTCTTTGGTGGAATATGATGAATCACCCTGCAAGAGACTAGCGAGAGCCCAAGTGGCAGCAGTCAAGGCCCGCAAAAGGAGATCGGGTCATCTGATAAGTGGTCTAGTCGAGTCAAGAGCTTTTGCGTCCATTAACAGCTGTTATGCTTAGAGATTAGACTAGTTCAATGGATTGGGAGGATCTTCTTCTTTTTCTTGCATACATGTGTTCTTCGTCTACAATCTTAGGTGGGGAAGAGTCGGTTTTGCATTGACAGGGGTCAGTGGGTGATGGTGTTGCTGCGCGAGAAGCGTTGGGATCGGCCTCTCTGCCAGTTGTGTATTTTACTACCTCGGCATCCGTAGATTTATTCTCCATATCTCGGATTCGTTCTTCATTCTGACTATGGATCGACCTCAGCTTTTGTATGCACGCTTTCGATGCTGCGTCCTCGGTGTAGTCTATTTTGGCCTTGATATTCGAAAGGCAATAGCCGACTGCTTCTTGAGACACTTTGACTTTTATCATTGTCTGTGTTTCCAAAGAGACAACGATTGCAGCTACAGCTATTCTTGAGGCTCGATGTGCAATGAA
The DNA here is from genome assembly GCA_036940105.1 of Skeletonema potamos. Taxonomy (NCBI): domain Eukaryota; phylum Bacillariophyta; class Thalassiosirophyceae; order Thalassiosirales; family Thalassiosiraceae; genus Skeletonema; species Skeletonema potamos. The sequence goes on from JALLBJ010000081.1 coordinate 167,034, forward strand.
AAAGAAGTCGCATGCTGCCAGCTCGATCAGGAACTGTGAACTTTCTATGATAGCTGCAATCATCGTTGCTGGGAATTCGCATACTGTGATGCCATTCAAAAAGATCGAGACAAAAGTACTACTCGTTACTGGAAAGAAGTAAGACTTGTTGGTGCGAAGTAGCTCCTGTTCCATTGATAAAATTGCCTCACTTTGGAATGCATTCTTGGTATACAGCACCAACTGTTTCGGGAATAAAAAAGGCTTGTTGTGTGAGAAATGGTAAGGTTGAAAGGGGGGAAAGATGCAAGTGGACTGAATGAATCCATCGATCGTCTCACCGCTGACACCTTTAGTGGTCGTTTTTGAAACAGCTTTGAGGCCACGAATAGACAAGTTATTGCAGCAACCTGGAATTCCTCTCGCTGAAGAACTTCGCTCTCAGACATCATCAGTCGGTCGAAATAATTCAGAGCAATAAGTGCTGTATCTCTTTTCAACATGAACTCATCCACAACTCGAAGCATCCATCTCGCAATCCGATACCTCCAGTCTATTGTTGGATCGGCTGATTCCAGAAGTTGTCTGTATCGTTTAGTACTATCTAATTGGTAGTGATTTTCAACAATTGAGAGGTTAGAAAAATGGTCGGAATCGCAGCAAAGACAATCATTTACAAACAGAAAGTCATTATGCGTATCTCCTATTCCAACGTTCTTCATTTTTCATGATCGAAGGAAGAAGTAGCAATTGTATTCTTCTCCCCCGTGCCACAGAGGAACTTGGAACTACTCTCACAGATAATACTCGTGGGAGGGAGGGCTGATTCTCACGCTTCAAATTATGGCGGGACTAAAATTTCGGAATCCTGCTCTACGCTACATTCTGCACAGACGATAATTCAGTGTGCCTATCGGGCATACACGTGTCGGTGAAAGCTTTTTGGGAGGATAGAATATCAATCGAACGTCGACGCGTGTTGACGCAAATAATTGAGAAAATTGAAGCTAATGTTGAAGTGCAACAAGAGTGTCAAAGTGTGTCAACGCGATTGGTTGATCACAATGCAGCATCAACTTTAGTTTCATCAGCATCCAATATTCTCGAGGAATGCAGTAGCAGTAGGGACGTGTAGAATGGCAGCTCACGCATTTACTATCAATTTTCTTTCTCTGCCTCAACTTCTGTTGTCTCCGCTTTCGTTAATACCTTTTGCGGAACCCCCGGACAGCTCAGCCTGCCTCTTTGTCTGCGTCATTCTTCCCTGTTTCTCTGCCTCTGCTTCCTTTTGTTGCCTGCATGATTACTTCTGCATCTAGAAGATCTACAACAACGCCACCTACCATGGGATGCAAACGATTCATCTGGATGGTACTATTCACGCAACACAAAAGGGTAGACTTCCTTGCCCACAATAACTATCTGTTCAATCTACATCTTAGAGACTTAAAAGGATTCAAACCAAAGCAACTAAGAGGACAATGTGGAATCTACACAAAGCCAGCAACCATCCAATACCAATACAACGAAGGGCTAATAATTGGCAACGTCATCAGCCTCCTGACTCCTGCAAACAGCTCGCAAACCAAGCACCGCAATCATACCCTAATATTACACGAACATCTAAATGCAAGTCACATACGCCATCTTTTTCTCCGTTACAGCAAACATCGCAACATTCACAAGCACCACAATCCATTACCAACAACTCCGTGTTATCACAAACGGCCGGCTGTGTAGCATTAGCTGCAAATGAGTTCTTTGCACCAATAAGTGACACTAGGTTGCTCATGTT